>JAXIVD010001410.1:10000-27500 GCA_036785275.1 Cancer borealis | reverse complement strand
ATAGTTTTGCTAAGCTAACTCTTAATTAGTTGGAAAATATGCTGGTAAATGTCACTCAACATACAGCACATAACATACCATACTAGTCAAAAAGTCCAAGTAAATGGTATATATTGTGATGCCTAGCTGATGCAAGACCGGTGTTGACCTGAACCAAGATTAAATCAAACTGTCTAGTCAGTTCATAACCACATAAGCTCCTTTAACACATATCAACATTTGGCCATACCCTGGGTGTCTATGGATGCTTTCACGTCAGGACCGGTCACCACAGCGACCATTTGATGCTGGTACAACGAAGCACCGTGTACCAGGCACTCTATGCACGTTATTTAATTTGCCTCCTGACCTCTGATCTGCACAGTATTGCTCACCAGTGACAATGGAGTAAGTTGATATAGATGCTGAAATATTAATTAGTGTGGTTCAGGACCAGCCAGTTCTGTGGGACAAAAGCCTAGAAGTTTTTTCCCGTCACCTCTGAGTCCCTCATCCAGAGTAACAAAAGCTCCCACCACAGGCCTGACAATATTAATAATATGCACCCATTTCCTGCCATAGGAATGTTGCTGTTTTTTTTCCTTTTAAATATTACTAATAAAGGAAGACCAAGTGGTCTTGTGTGTCCATGTTGAAAAACTAGATGCAACTAAAGGTACAGCAAATGGTGGTGTTGATGTGTGGACAGCCTTGGTCATGCACACAACGGCACATTCTCTGGAATGCACAGGGCTGGGCCGTGGACGATGCAGGGCTAAATGTTGGCACATGTGAAAGGAGCCAACCTCACAGAGCACGCAAGAGTGGTTGTAAGTAGACAGACATAAATTTCATAGGTCATTAGTGAAAGACCACTTATAGCAAGTTAGACATTTTGGAATGAATGGTAGAGTGCTAGTTGGTATTTACATCAAGGAAATTGTGGATTTATATTGTGGAAGGATCTAGAAAGCAAAGGAAATGAGAAACATGCTGCATATAATCATGAAGTTTGGCAGTTGTCATCAGGTGACAAAGCAGCCTGGTGGTGTAGTGGTTAGCACGCTCAGCTCACAACCCACATGTTCTGGGTTCCAATCCCAGGTTGGGTGAAGACAAGATGGGTTTGTCTTCTTAAAACGTTATAGCCTCTGTTCACCTAGCAGTACAATAGGTACAGGAGTAAGCAGAGGTTTTGTGATTTTGCAATCCCAGCAGATGAAAAACCTATCCTCCTGTGTGTGTGTGTGTGTGTGTGTGTGTGTGTGTGTGTGTGTGTGTGTGTGTGTGTGTGTGTGTGTGTGTGTGTGTGTGTTCAGCACCACAACGTAAACAAGTCTACGGACTTTCTTGTGTTATTCTCCAAATCTTCCAAATTTTGGGTTGAGCTTTCGGATAAGTGACGTTCAAGGATGTCACCTTTAGCTCTCAAAAATATCCCATATAATGCCAAAATATCTAGTATATATATATATATATATATATATATATATGAAAAATAAAAGGTTGACCTCAAAGAGAGAGAGAGAGAGAGAGAGAGAGAGAGAGAGAGAGAGAGAGAGAGAGAGAGAGAGAGAGAGAGAGAGAGAGAGAGAGAGAGAGAGAGAGAGAGAAATATCTTTTTTTAATAATTAATATAAAAAAACTGGCCTTTCAGTTCTGATAAACAACCCAGCCCCGAATCTTCTCTTCCTCCAGTATTACTGTATGCACATGGTTGCCTTTTTAATACTTTCAAGGAATAACAACATACCTCATAGATCATGTGACATACCAGTGGAAAAATACGACAGGAATTTTTCAGCAAGATGTGTAAAATGAAAGTGCAGAACTAGGCATTACACTTCACCTTGACTTGATATTAACATTAAGGTCTAGCAACAAGGATAGCTGCTCATTTGGTTAAAATAGTGAAAATCCTCACAGCCTTCAAGTTGAGAAGTGTAATCCCTATGTAATCTGCATCTAACAATCGTAAAGACTGTACTCACCTGACGGCCCAGGGAAGGTCTCAAGCTGCGAGGATCCTGCTGCTACTGCTGCTGCATATGGCACAAAGTTTTGTACTGCTGCTGAGAGGTGATGTGGTAATCCTTGCAGGTCTGGACCTTTAACATCATGGTCTATAGAGTCATCTTCATATGGCTCTTCAGCCTCATGGTCACTACTGCCATCACCACCCCCAACACCACCACCAACACCAACACCACTACCACAACCACCACTGCTGCTGCTACCTCTACCAGGGCCATCCTCCTCAGATACATTTAGTTCTGTCTTGGGTACTAGTCGGGGGGATGGAGAGTTAGCACTACCAGAGTTGCTGGCTGCCATGGTCAGGTTAATTACTCTATTAGTTCTGTCATCATCTTGAGAGGCAGTGGAAGTAACGGGTGGCATTTGTAGGGTTGAATTTTCTCGTTGTATTGGTGGGGGACCTCCGAGTGGTGAGTGTAGTGGTTTTCGACGTTTGGCTGGTGGTGAGAGCAAAAGATGGTGCGACTTGTGGCTTGGTGGTTCCAGGGGAACGAGAGGGTTGACGGGGGCCAGGGCAGACCCACCAACACCAGAGAAGGCAAGGCTTAGTGCAGGGGATCCAGGACCCCCTCCACGGCGCTCCCCTCGGTCAATGCCTTCTTCAGACTCCTTCTTAGGACTACTAGCAAGGCTCCCAAACTGAGGAAAGAAAATGTCATAAATAAGCTTCCAACACTACCAATTCAGTAATAAGAGTACACAAAAATGTATTGTGATCTAATAAGTCATCCTTCTATAAGATACATGATTTCCATTCAAAACTTACTGGTTCATTTTCTGTGGTTCTATTGTCTTGAGCAAGTCCTTTAATTCTAAGTGCCTCTGCTGTCTTGAGAAGGAGTCCCAGCCTTTCTTGAGATACATTAACTTCCCCATGGTATATGAAGCTCAGTAGGGATTTTAATTCTAAAAAACTTGTATCACGCAACACAATGACTGGATGCTGATGGGCCGGGAGATCCTGAAAAAAGAAAAACAAAAATGTTAACATATTTATAGCATCTAGGAGTCAATAAGAAACATACATTAAGTTCCAAACATCAATAGCAAAAAGAGGGTGCACACTAAGTTACACAATGCCTTGATGCTGAATCATGCCTCTTTAACATACACACCTGTGCTGACTAAGAATCCTTGCCCAAAAATACTATAAAATGCAGAGCTAACCTAGAAATTTGCATAATCCCGATACACATTCCTATTAGTGGTAGGGGAACCCAGCCTGGTCACACATTAGTCACTAGCTTGAAAGAACACTGACATCCCATTTCCTGCATGTTGTAAGAGGAGTCTGAAGGAGAGTGACGGGGCTGAGATGTTCCTCCTTTGAATATTTTCCTACTATGAGACAAGGCAGAGAGAAGAGATCAAATTCTCTCTGAATACTATGTAGACATCTTGTCTCAGCTACTCCCCTTTAAGGTGGAAATCAGCCAAGTATATAGATATAGTTTTCATAAGTACCTATTTACAGACCAATAACCCAAGGAACATGAACACATGGGTGAATTGTGCACTGACTGTACTGACAGTGCATTAACCACAATGTCGGAAACTGTACTTATATCATCCTCCTACACTTCATTATTTGGCTCATACTCTCCTTCAAGCTCGATATCAGAATCGGTAAAAATTATGGTGTTGGTACAGCTCTGACATGTGCAACACAATCATAGCTAAGTGAGCTGCTATCAGGTGACAAAGGCTGACTAATGCTAACATGAACCCTACCTTTCAAAATAACAATCATGACAATCATCTTTTGTAATAAAATTACTTCTAGATTGACAACAAACTATTTAAACTGTGTGAGTTGTTAGTGATCAAAACATTCTGACAACCTGACTAAAATAAAACTTTGCTTCCTCAGATTAGTACATGGAGTTATCAAAACATACATACCCGAAATAGGTCTCTGAAGTATGGGCTGCATGCTGAAAGTAAAACCCTGTGAGCTTTCAGCGACTTTCCCTCTGCTGTTAACGTAACATCTACAAATTCTTCTCGGTCTAGTAAGGTTTCAAATGATGATACTATGTTGGCCTGGAAGTTGTTCCACCGTAGGCAGAACTGCTGTTCAGCCATAATCCTTCCGTCCCACAACTCCCGCACACCTGGACCACCAAGCCCTGCACAAACAAAATAAATTAATTAATTAAATTAAATATTATGTAATATAAAACCAAAGACCCAACAAAAATGTAATAGTAAATAATATGATTAGTTAGACAGGGGGAATTTTTGATGAAAGGAAATGCAGCTGTATTTTTTTTTTTTTTTAAATGCCCTTGACTAGCTGCCTGTTAAAAGAATGGGGAGCAGTAAGTTTCTTAAAACTAAATAGAATGGACATAGCAACACAGCATCTACACTCACATACCACCAAACATTCACCATTGGGGAAACAAAACAGTGAGGAGGGCTTAGCAATTATTCCAAAAAGGCTGAACACCTTGAAGCACATTAGGGAAGGAGACACGGAAATATGTACAAGTAGCCAAAACTACCTCAAAGTGACATGGACATGAAGCCCATCTTGATAGTGTCCTCATAGCTTTCCATTTACAGTCTAATAGCCTAGCCCAGGGCTGTCAGACTCAAAACTCTTTGAGAGCCAATTCTTATCTTAGTTACTCCCTCGAGGGCCAATAAAGGTACGTACATAACATATTTGCATGACTGAACTTTACAGCTTTTGCTGTCATCCCGCAGCCCACAATAATCATCCCACAGGCCACAATAACCATCCCGCAGCCCACAATAATCATCCCACAGGCCACAATAACCATCCCGCAGCCCACAATAATCATCCCACAGGCCACAATAACCATCCCGCAGCCCACAATAATCATCCCACAGGCCACAACAACCATCCCGCAGCCCACAATAATCATCCCACAGGCCACAATACCCATCCCGCAGCCCACAATAATCATCCCACAGGCCACAATAACCATCCCGCAGCCCACAATAATCATCCCACAGGCCACAATAACCATCCCGCAGCCCACAATAATCATCCCACAGGCCACAATAACCATCCCGCAGCCCACAATAATCATCCCACAGGCCACAATAACCATCCCGCAGCCCACAATAACCATCCCGCAGGCCACAATAATCATCCTGCAGGCCACAATAACCATCCCGCAGGCCAAATTTCATCTGCGGGCTATGACTTAGATTTAGACATCCCCGTGGCCCAAAACTATTCATCAAAAAAAGAAGAGAGTGCTCATCTGCATCACAAAATGCTTGTCTCACTTAATTTTTTTGGTCTCGGTCGAGGAATAACAATTTATCTTCCCTATCATTACACAAGCATGTGCTATAACCCCTAACGTGGACGTGGTATCTGGAAATGTTCCGTGTAATACTGGGTTTACCCAAATGCACAAGAAAACTGACTTTGATCTTCCACACAATAACACTTCTCAATACAAAAAAAAACCAATTAACAGTGGATAACACTCTGAAAGATTTCAGAACTCACTGTCAGTCAGGTACTAAAACAATTCAGAACTGATGACTGTGAAAACTATTTCAACATCAGACCAATCCATTGTAAGACTTCTTGATGTTACACACAATTGTTGTGGACTCACTATCAAGGTATGTGAAGGCTTCCAAGATATCAATGTCCTTGCCACACATGAACAGATTGTACTACTTCACCTAGTAAGCCTCCTAACACCTGAACCTTACTCTTAGGCCAGGAGACCCATACTTATAAAGAATTAGGATTTCATCCCAAGCCTGCATCCTAAAATGCAAGGAAGTCTCAGACAGTGTCCTACCTAGGGCACGGATCTTAAGGTTTCCATCCCGCACCCAATCCTAGCTGGAAGCGTGTCTCGGATGGTGTCCAAAGAGTTAGGACGCGCATTTCATGATTTAGGACAAACTTCTGCCATTATGTATGCTTAGGACGAGCAGACAGATGACAGATACTCCACAGTGACTTTGGTCCACAACTCTGTCCATACATGGATTGAAAAGTGATGAAACAAGTACGCATCCTTGCCTCCCTCCTGAATTCACAGGAAAGAAGCTGGACACGCTCCCCCCTACACTTCACAGCAGTCTCAGTCCCAGAATACAGGCCAGTTAATAAGCCAATAATCACAGCAGGAATCCTGCGAAGGTGAAGATCCCAGAGTACCCGGTGCATTGAGTTAAATACTTTCTTGAGATCGACATAGACTGCAAACATCCCTTGTTGATAGTCATGTTGCACTCAACCAATACGTGAAATGCTAGGATATAGTCAGTTGTTGACCTACCAGATGAGTGTTTAAGTCTCTGATACTTCAGCAAGTGATTCAATTCGCAAAGGCATGCCTTGTCTTGGCTATCCCCCTTAAGGGGGATAACAGCATGGTGTGTTTGTGTGTGTGTGTCCCTTGATTTACGATTGGATTATGTTTTTGAAGACCCAATCACAAGCCTATCGATTGTACACCAAAGTATTATTTCAATGGGATAAACAGGGATGCGTTCCAGACCTGTTTCTAATACCCGCATACTACATACGTACATTTAATTTCCAACATAGTCAGTGCTAGTCTCCATGACTTTGTTTGCTTCACCACTGATGGACGGTTTTGCCAAATTTTCCAACTCATTGATACAAGACAACAATCATTCAAACTGAAAAAATTTACCTTTGTATAATGCCGAGTATAATTAATTGTCCCTCAGCAAAACTTTTCTATGTATTACGAGTATTCAATGATAATGAATGTGTCAACGTTAGGATTAGGTTCCTAAAAACCCCAAATTTAAGTGTAACCAAAAATATCATAGACCTAATCTGATGCCATTCATGCTTACAGATGACGACAGAGACAGTACAGGAGATTGCACCATACTACATTGTGATCAAAGCTTACAATTAAATCACACTTTTATTTCATTTAAGTTTTTTTTATAACAAAACTTTAGTGTTTGGATGAGAAATATGGCCAAACATCATCTTTTTTGGTATCCTAGGAATGTAACCTGAACATATGTAAAGGTTACTTTCCTAGGATACTAGAAAAGATGATGTTTGATTATACACTGTAGTCGGCTATAAGTTGGACATAATCCTGAGGGAGGAGCAAGAGAGATGGCAGACTTGGGCGACAAAGCAGATGTGTGATCCCATAGCTGCCAGTTTTTGGCAGGTGCTATATAAGGATGGGGGAAGCTGTTTTCCCAGAGCAGAAGGAACGTCAGGCCATGGGACAGACAGAATATGTTGGCGGAGCTGATACCGTGTGATAGTAGGAAGACAGAGTTGGGCTGAGACGTGAATGAGAGGACTAAATGAGACCAGAAGACAGGAGGGACGTCTGGCAGTAATAGTAACTACAAAATGTGGCCAGGTGAAAGTGGCATCATGCTCATGTGCCAGGACAAGTGTTACTGCAATGCTAGGTGATGTTATAATCACGGCCAGTCCAATCTGTGTGTTTCCCTTCGTCCTGTAGCCAGTAAGGGTGTTACAGCCTACAGTCTGCTAGCGTAGTGGTTAGCGCACTCAGCTCACAACCGAGGGGCCAGGGTTCGATCCCCTGGACGGACGGAGATTATTTGGGCCAGTCTCCTTTCACGTGTAGTCTCTGTTCACCTAGCAGTAAGTAGGTACAGGATGTAAGTCGAGGGGTTGTGACCTCGTTGTCCCGGTGTGTTGTGTGTGAGTGGTCTCGGTCCAACCCAAAGATTGGTCACTATGAGCTCTAAGCTCTTTCCATAGGGGAACGGCCGGCTGTCTCGAGAGACCAGCAGCAGACTGTGACAGTGAATACTCCTCTCAGGCATTAATAAGCAAAAGCCACCCTCCTACTATGCCACATACACCAATCCTGTGGTAAGTGTATTGTTACCACCTCTTCCCTGGGGCCTCTCTGTACATATATATATATATATATATATATATATATATATATATATATATATATATATATATATATATATATATGTTATAAGTTTTTATGTGTACTTCCAATTATGATGCATGAATTATATTCCATTATAGAAACTGGAAGCCATGAAAATATTCAAGATATAAATATGTACATACTAAAAATAATATTTTACTTCAACTATGAAATCCTTTGGTAGCCTGTTTTAAATCTAAGGAATGTTAATAATAGGTAGCTTCAAAAATTTTTGATGGAATTATAACATCTGGTAAATCCCCTTTTCTCAAAGTCTGTATGTAAAAGACATATGTGGATGGAGTAGTTCTTCATCAACAATATCAAAGGATGTAAAAACTTCTACCACAAATTTTTCACCTGTCTACCTATCTATATACCAGACTAACATCCACTTACAGGTGGTAACTAACAGTGCACACATACACACACCTATGCATATACGCATACAATCAACCAATCGTTGGGGGCATACACCTCGCCAACCCTCTGACGCCAGCTCCGGCGATCAGCCCCTGCGAGTCCCCTTCCCATACCAAGTAACTCTCAACAGGGAGCAATGACTTGCCCCATCCACAAACTTTGTGGACGCCTCCTTGGCCTCCTCCACACCGGGTTATCCCTTTCAGAAACAACCCAAGAATCAGGATCGGCTTCTGGGTAATGTGCCACATGCCCATATGACAATGTCAACTATGTTGACATAGTCATTTGTGACTATGTTAGTGATAAGCCTTGATTCAGTCTCCCGGAGCAGTTGCTAATTTGACACAAAATCATTCCAATGATACTCCATGATACTGCAAAGGCATCAGTTTGCCTCTTCAGATCAGTGTTCAGTGTCCATGTCTCACAGCCACACAGTAAGACAGGGATCACCAGCGATGGGGATGAGGACGGGGGTCTCTTTCATAACAGAACCTGTATGTCTACCCCTGCCACTTCATATGTCATGCCCCTTTCCCTCTCCGCACCTGATCTGATACACAGGTGACACTATATGTGCAAAAACCTGCTCCACGGGTCATCAAGGCTGTGTATTTACCACAGTCCTTCATTCACTTCTATCATGCACAATCATCCTTCCTTGCTCTTCAGATATTTTTCTGTCATCCAACACTCATTTTACACAATCCATCCATCCAATTCATAACATTCTTCTCAACTTCACATCTATCAAATCAGATCTCATTATTCTCTTCAACAACCTATCCTCCTCCATTCTTTCTTTAAATCCAAACCAACTCAACACAGTCCTCTGCTCAACTACCAACCATCTCATAACACCAGTTCTCCTTCGCACATCTTCATTTCTCACTCACTACATACACATTACTCCACACATACTCCTCATCTCCATTACATTTAATCATTTCTTCTTTGCTATCCCACATTCCACACTACAGTCCCATACAGTGCAGTTGGCACAGCTACTCCTTTACACAACCTTCTCTTTTCAATCCTTCCCATTGCCCTTCAACTAAACAATCATTATTCATTCCTCCCACCATCTTTCCTACATCATTGATCATAGACTTCACCTCTATATAAAATCATAAAGCTTGAGTAATGCATTCCATCAGTGCCATGTATGTGATCCACTAAGTTGTTGCAGTGTGAAAACACATCTATCTATAAACCATGCGTATATCCCCCTTAAAGGCCATAACTGAGACAAAGCATTTTTATGGTTCAGGATGAATCAAATTTTTCCTCCCCCTCTATGCTTTGTTTCATAGTAGGAAAAAACAAAGAGGAGGGAATCTCAAGTCCCATCGCTCCATCCTTATTAATCTTCTTTAACAAACAACAATAGTGGAAGCATTCTATAAAGTTGGCTGTTGGTGTGTGACAAAGCCATATCCCCCTATCACAGGGGAAACAAAACACACTATGTGAATAGATTAATACAATTGGGAAAACAGGAATGAGTTCTAGAGAGCTTCTTAAATTTGTTTTATCTATAATTTATCCACTTTCATACCAAAAACACAAAAATAGTACCATATGACAACATTTGTACTATATTTCATCACCTCAAGGTAATATATGTCACCGTCAGGTAAAACGGGCGCTTGTAAAAGACAAGTGAAAAATCATTATGAATACTGGGGCATGATAAGTTGAGGTCCTATACCCTCCACCTATCTCATTACCATTACCCACTCCAGCTCCATGAGTTAGAAATAACATGAATAACACACGAACCACCTAGAACACATCCCCACCACATCCGAATTGCCAGCCATGAGTCTAGGACTGAGGGTGTGTGGTCAAGTGTGGTATGGTAGCAGGTTCTGCCTGAGAGGTATAGGACTGGTGGTCAGGATGTGGTAGAGGACATAAAGTCATCCTCACTCTTCTTAATAGCATTCCAAATTTCTGTTATCTTCACCTGAATAAGCAGTTTATAACCTCCTACTTTTTAAGTTATAGAAGTTATCTGCTGCTTGTCTTATAGCCTAGAACTTAACATAGTGCACTTAAGAGGCATAGTTGAATAATTCAAGCACAAAACCACTGTACCACGGCCAATAACAATAAAAGTTGAAAAGTACAAGATCCCACGTCCACACACTGCCAATATGGATGCATGACTAGGACCTGATTCATAAAGCAGGTCTTAAGTCCAAGGATACAACTCTAGCAACCTTTGTATAGCCTACACCAATTAAGAAATTAGGTTATAGGAAGAACGTAACTGCAAAGGCAGCTGAGGGTGACATTTCCATGATGTAATTTGACTCCATCAGTCACTCCCACAAAATGTGTCAGGCAGCCGATCACTGAGGCATCCCACACAGAAGCTTGGGCCTCCACAATACTGGGCAGAGCTCGCCACTCAACTAGTCAAGAGTAGCATTTAGAAGTTAACAGCCAGCTTTCCAGAGTCAATTGTAATTACATTGATCTGATTGCTTGTTTTTCATTATCAAGACCACAGACAGACAGACAGAGAGAAAAGGAGATGGGACATAAGTTACTTAATCAATCGTTATATTATACAAAAGGTAAGGAAGTTAACAGGTAACAATAGCCACTAACTGTTGAAATAGTATCTCATCAAAACGATGCTTGATATTCGAGGTGTGTCAAGTGATATTTTGCATACTGCATGTGTGCAGGACTCCAACACGCTGCCCCATACATGACTCGGTATTTCAAATATACCATACCACATCGGTTTCATGGAAGGATTTTGTTTTATGAATTAATACTTTTATTTCCTCGTTGGGAAATTGATTATAATTAATTTTACATAAATCTGGCAAATTGTACACCACCTCTGAGGCAGGTGGAACTTGTAACCTGGTTATAACTCCATGACAACATCCAGCTGCTTTCTCAGTTAAGGTGTAAGTGCAGCACGTTGTATCTCACGCTTAACATTGTGATAGTTTTTCAACCCAGCCTCAGCTATATCTCATCCCACAATACTGATTGGCCAGCACTAGCATGACAGTGAAGTTTGGAAGCATACGAGGAAAATTAGCAAAATAGGTTTGTCACATAATAGTGAATTTACAATGTCAAGGCTCTAGTGTATTTTTGTGAGTGTAATGAAATTTACCTTATTATCATAATACACAAGCCAACTGAATACTACAATACAATGCGCATCAAAACTACAAAATACATATAAGCCCATACTGCACCTTTAAGTACAGCACCCTGTGTCCTGCATTTTCACCTCTGTGGAAGAGAACCAAAGACCAATTAATATCTAAACCAAGAGTTTATCAGTTTGAAACAATAACACTAAAAGCATTGCTTATGGTATAACACAATCACATTTTAACATGATATATTTGACTAATCAAAAAATTCATCAATAAAAAATAATACAGTATCATCATTAATTATTTATTTTTAATCTAAATTTCCCTTTACATGAAAACAGCTAAAAATTTGTACATTTAATTTCTTTACGTTCTAGGCTTATTTATGCAGTGAAACCCTAGTGAAACCATGCTAAGAGTGCAAGAAAATCATGGATAATTTCTTATTCTTGAGGGCACCTTAGGAGCTGCAGAGCCCTACAGTATTGATTATTACACCCTGAGTGGCACAAGTTCACCTCAGGGATAGCAGCACACAAACTTCTTGATCTGACACATTTGATGACATACTTGGCCATATTATTACTGATAGCTGTAAGTACACTTCAGCTTTATCAACATTCCTCCACCAATACTGCATACTACACTTGTCTGTGTATGTGTTGCTGCAGGTAAAATGCACTTGTCTATACATAACTACGAACCAGGGTTGGGTGTAAGTACATGTACGTGTACTTGGACTTAAGTATAGATTTTCATGTACTTATACTTGGAGTTTAAAAATTCAGTGTTACTTGTACTTAAACCCAAAGTACTTGAAAAATATCAAGTACATTCAAGCACAAACAAGTACTTTGTAATGGGCTGTTAAAATTTGAATGTTAAAAGATCAGTTGAATATCCAACATGCAGCCCTGTATCTTAACGTAAGCACACGTCTCCATCACTAATTGAAAAAGCAAAGAAATGGAGGAACAGAAACACCCCATGAAATGCACACAACACAATGCCTCCCTTCAGCCTTGTCTTAGGAACCTTGCTAAAAGTGACTCACTTCAACTTCCAATTTCCTTCTAACTAGGTACACAATTTAGTGTGCATTTCCAGAACGGGAATATTTCGAGTGTGACTATCAATAATATTAAAAATTCCACATTATCTTGGACATTTCATTGCTTGAATTAACACGTGCACAAGTAAAGTTTATGTTGCACATCATTACAAATAGTGTGTTGAGGTTTTACATGACTGTCGCTTACAATTTCACTGCATACACTTACTGAACTTTTCGATCTTCCCTGTGCCAAAACTGATTATCCTAATTATTACTACAACGCATTTCCCTAATGCATACAAATTTGTGATAGGAGCTTCCGTCTCTCAATATTTATGCAAAACCATACAATTTCAACTGGTGAGAGAGAGGTTTGGAAGGAAGGGTAGGTTATTAGCAAAATGTAAATGCATAAAAAAATGGTGCACTTCCTGTTTGTGGCAGATAACGACACCAATATTGGAGGAAAAAACTTGCCAGTAACGAAATGGATAAGTAATAAAGCATTTGTAGCAATATTAAGTATCTCAAGTGATACATCTGGCAGCCCTATCAATGACCAAAACTCAATCGACAAGAGAAAATCTAAATAAATTATTTGATGACAACCATTTTTTCCCAAGGCGTACAGGGACATTCTGGGTAGTTATTACCTTCCTTACAATTAAGATGATCATTTCCAAATAAAATTTTGCATTATGAACCAATCATCCCGACTTAAATGTCTACTACTGAAAATATTTTCACGTTATCTAACATCTTAATTTGAGCATAATTGTAGAACTGTTGACATATTGCCGGTAATATTGTTCACATTGTTACAATTTATAAAACAATAACACCAGCATGGCTGCAACAAGTAACAATGGTGTTTAGAAGTAAGAACAGAATTTGAGCAGTTGGGTCAATAATGAATTTGATTCCGTCAGTGTAATGGAGTAAAACCCTATTTTGTAGTTACTTCCGCAAACGGAAATACGATCATTTAACTTGACTAGATGTGGGATGACAAGGTTACGAACAAGAAATTGCATAAACGAAGTATGAAGTTAAATTGTGTAATATAGATTCCATTGAGCATGTAACATGGGTACAATATGGTTTGGTAGGTGAAATACCATAAAAAGACGAAGTCTGCTAACTTTAAAACTTTAAGCAACAAAACTGGTAATATTATATTTGAGTAACACAATGATATGAAGTCACTGAAGTTCGCATAAGCAATGATGTTGTGTGAAGTTGTCACAATAGTGATGCCGGCCCAGCTTACACAAGATCACGCTAGACTACGAAGGGGTGGTGCAAACCACTTCATTATAAATCAGAGGCAACGATAATTATTTTTTCAATAAATGCAATAGTGGTTAAGTGTATGGCATATTGTGCAATATCACCACCTTGCAAACATTGTAGCTCCTTGACTAGGCTTACAATTAATTTATTAAGTCAACACCTACTAGTTGACGAAGGTGTTAGCACTGAGGACGATTGGTTAAAGTTCTGTCAAAGAATGCGGAGATCCATGAAGTACCAATCATCCCTATCTAACTTATCAGTGAAGGACGAGTAAACAACACAGGCTTTACGAACACTAAATGAAAAGAAGGATAACGGGGGAGGGTAGCGAGTCACACCAACCTACATCTTAACTCTCGCTAACACTGAAATAATATAATAATACATCAGCGTACTTCTTTCAACCCGTCTGTGAACATTGCTTCTCCCATATCACATAATCAGAACTATCTCACTGACACACACTGAGCTTGGTACAGACTTGCATACTAAACACTGATATGCACATTAGTGGTACGGTGCTTGACGTGTACTTATACAGCAATAAATTATAAGTGTACAGTTACGATGCACGGGTGTAGCCACTCCCAAGCCCTGCTGCTATACACATCCCATTCAACACCTTTACAACACAGCACCAAATACCACTATCTTACTCACAATTACAGTGACACACCCTTACACCCCCATCACCTCGAACGCCACAAAGCACTAGATAAATCAAAATCATTCACTTTCCATTACATAACACTGCAGGAAAGTAAAGTCCAAAGTATTGATTGAGTGCTTGCAGGAAAATTCACACGACTGCCTTACCAATAGCATCAAAGGGCACGGTACCCTTAACACACCCCCGACGTGGCACTGGTCGCAAGGGTCGGCGCCGCCCTTGTGACCTGCCCCTCACCGCGCCGCCCAGCCCGCCACCCGCCTTCAAACACCCCAAGATGGCCGCCTAAAAACATTCCCCTCACTCAACACCCGTTTTATGCCACATATAACACCTTCTGGGCCGAAATACTTAACTCACGCCATTCTATGTAGTTTCAAATAGATGAGGTGAGTTAAGATATTAGTGAACATGATGTATATTACGAGTAAATGCAAGAAACTCACGCCAGCTTCGTGCACCTTCCCTCCCGTGTTCTTCGCAGCTTGTCTCCTCCTCCAGCCTCCACGACTGGCCCGATGGTTCCATTCCCCCATTGCCGCACACCACTAATACATCTCTCGTTCACATACACTTTCTAGCTTCGTATACCTTAATGTTGTTTAATTTGTTTTATTAATTAATCATGTACACGTTATTTTGTTGAATGTGAATAGATATGTGAGTGAGCAGGAGCGAGGTGTGTGGTGATGGCACATAGGCCGTTTTTAGGCGGAGAGGGAGGGATGGAGGGGAGGAGGCCGCGGGTGGGCATGAGAGGAGAGTCGTAGGTCTCAACTTGCGTGTGCACATGAATAATTAAGTAGCACCTTCCATGTTCCATATCCTACGCTATACAATGGCTGGCTATGTATATATCAACGCTGAAATTATACATAACCATCACATATGTATGTTGCATGAAGCTGTAAGTCTTAGTGCGTTATGATCTGATAATTCAATTGCTAATAACGTAAAAGAAAAAAATCCCCATGCAGAAAGGGTGTGTTGAGTAAGGGAATAAGGCTCTTGCAACATAAGTACAGCACATGATCATTGGTCAAATACATTTAACCTTTAACTAGCCCATGTATATCTATACATAGTGCGATATTCCTCACATGTTGAAAAAAATATAAACAATTATGTTTTATGATCAGAGGGTAAATCACTATTTCATGTGCCATAATGTATTTGAAAAACCTATCAGCCCGCCAGGACAGCCAGTTTTTGCAAGATCTTCCCCGTTAGCTTGGCCTAGTAGTGTTGCCATATGGAAGGTACTCCCTTACATTTGATGCAATTACTTACATCATAAGAAAATGTTAAGTTCACCGAGTTGTTCATAATACTGCTTTATAGCGTGCTTGAGCAACTCAACATTGTTTAAATATAAAATATGAAATCTGCAAGCAGAGTAGATTAAAATGTAAGTGTGCTTTCCTTGGGCTGCATGATATGGCACACATATACCCGGCCTAGAAGCCTTCATACAGGGTGGTGCACAAAGCAACGCTGGAAAAATCACACTCCATTTCACTCCACAACTAAACTTATGGGAGCTTGAAAGCATTTTCCACATTCAAAAACACTCTAGCAATAAACATGTGCGCTGTGAAGATTACCGTCATAACTAGTAATTTTCTTGCACATGTGAAATATCGATCTTGGAGCGTAGCGTAAATGTTTAAAACTGTATTCCCGGCGTGGTTTTGTTGCTGCGAGGAGCCGGGTTGGCCGCGCTAGACCCTACAAAAACTGCTACCTCTAGGAGAATGCAAGGCGGGGTGGGAGGGAGGACGGGCGACAGCATGTGGCCCTCTCTCCCTCTTGCCTTCCCCTCCCACCCTGCACGACCGTCATCCTTCTCCACCCTCCCTGGCGCCCACGCTCAACAGCCTTTGTATCAATGGAAAAATAATGATTTGTTGCTTGATGTATACAGTTCTATACATGAATTTTAGTCAAACAAGACAACTGTACTGGTAAGCCGATTGTCCACTAACACACACACACACACACACACACACACACACACACACACACACACACACACACACACACACACACACACACACACACACACACATCAACAGTATTAACGATATTACTGTCTACAATATCAGCGAAACAAATAAAAGTTCTATACTACGTTTTTGTTTGTTTCATAGCAGTGTGAAAAGGCGATAAGAACAAACTTACGTAGTTCACACTAAGTTCGCTTACCCTTCATCTTGAGTCTATACCAGCTTGTGTTCTTTCATTCGCCTTAGGGACCGTTTATGGGCCTAGTAGTTAGTATGTGATGCGTACTAGAGATAAAATTGTCCACGAGCAGACTACGCATGTTGCCAAGAAATGTAAAAATAGACACTGCTTCTGTAATCGAGCATCACAATACTGCTTCGCGTCACATGCGTTGCCTCCCCCATAGAAATAACTCAAAACACTGGGACTGACTATGTATAAATT
The DNA here is from genome assembly GCA_036785275.1 of Cancer borealis. Lineage (NCBI taxonomy): Eukaryota > Metazoa > Arthropoda > Malacostraca > Decapoda > Cancridae > Cancer > Cancer borealis. The sequence goes on along the minus strand of JAXIVD010001410.1, from coordinate 10,529 downwards.
CTGTCTATTAACAGTATACTTACATAATTTATTTTCATACACTGTTTATCGAAATATATATTATGATTAATTTGCCTGTGCAAGTTTTTTTCTTATAGAAAAATTGAGTAAATACTAAAGAAAAGTTTTCGCCAAATATTTGTAAAGCGAATGATGGAAAACATACGTTCACGTGTGTGTATGTGTGTGTGTGTGTGTGTGTGTGTGTGTGTGTGTGTGTGTGTGTGTGTGTGTGTGTGTGTGTGTGTGTGTCCAGGCAACCACCACGGAGACACTTTTGGCTGTGATCGTGCGCCGCCATCCTTGCCAAGTCATATTGTATCCATAACTCAGCGCTCTCAGGCCCCTGCAGGCTGGCTCTCACTCTCACTCTCGCTCATCTCTTTTATTATGGAGGTGAGTCTTTTCTCTAACATCCTTTTTTTTCCCCTTTGTAATAATAGGAAGAAACAATCGAGGAAGAAAAAAGATCCCTTCGAGTTCTTTCCTGCCCCGTCATGTTCTCAAACTTAGCTGGCAGTCACTGGCA
>JAXIVD010001409.1:25000-87476 GCA_036785275.1 Cancer borealis | reverse complement strand
GTAGTAAATATTCTGTCAAAACACTAATAGGGGATATAAAGCCTTGATTAGTTGTATATCTTACCTTGCTGGCAGGATGGTGGGTGAATGATCACTATTCTACCACTTATAAGCTCCAATGGCAGTGGATGAGTGGAACAATCAGTCAATCATCCATTGCAACCACATTATAATAATCTTCCATCAAGCACTAATAACTTCAATTGGAACTACGGTCACATGGAACACCAGGACACACACACATACACCTATAGATACGGAGACACAGGACCACACGAGGGTAGCTCAGGTCCTGTATACTACAACTTGGTAAATACACACTTAAACGTAAAACAAGAAAATAAATAAATTGAATTAGATAAAAAAAGGATAAGTAAATTAATAAATAGATAAAGCCCCAATACAGTCTAACTGAGACCAATTAACCCATAACTATAATAGTCTTGTATATAGTCTATTTTCCTATATTCAGCTTACACGGTTGAGTGGACAGATTATACAAGTTTATATATTTGTTTTTTTATGTACTATGTGACTACGAATATCTATTAATAAGGAATCTACAACTGATTAATTTGAAGTACACTAAACTTTTTTTGACAGAATTTGTACTACTTTTCATATTACGTCTCTCTCTCTCTCTCTCTCTCTCTCTCTCTCTCTCTCTCTCTCTCTCTCTCTCTCTCTCTCTCATGACACAATTAAAGCATAAAACCATACGTCAAGTCATCAGCTGTCAAAGTTTTCTCCTTTTTTTCGACAATGACTAGTATACATTTTCATCTCTATTTCTTTTATAACCTGATTCTAACTTAACGAAATATGCAGCAGTTAAATATTGTTAGTCATAATGCAAGACTAATGTGGTATTAGAGTGTATGTACGTATATATTGTAAAGGATTTTAGTGTGGCGTATCAGCATCCTGCAGGGTCGCGTGACGTCATGAGGTTGGTCACTGCAGATTAAGAAGAGAAACTGAAAGTGTAGAGTAAATAAAGGAGGTGAGTTTTGTTTCCTATTGTTAAGGGATTCATTTCCAGCTCCAGTGTTAGGTAAGTGAGTTCAGCATCCCGTGTATTTCTCATATCAGTGTGAATATATCCAGATGTGTTACTGATAAGACTGAGATATACACAGAAACTACAGACGAGTGTGTGTGTGTGTGTGTGTGTGTGTTACTGTGTGTGTAAGTGTGTGTTACTTCAGTCACCTTTACTGTGCACACGCAAGTAAATTAATAAGAATGGGACCAACACTATAGAGACACTGGCCTAAGAGAGAGAGAGAGAGAGAGAGAGAGAGAGAATTTGCTAAGTTTTAAAAATTTCTGCAGATTTATGGTTAGAATAGTCATCTTTTAACACATCTATGCAGTTTAATAGTATCACTCTTATTCCACTAAGGTAATGTACTCCTTATTTTCTAACCTAACAATTTCATTTATACTTTTACCACTTGCTTAAGCATTCATTTTCCTCTTTCAGAGCTTATCTATAATTTAATTTCCATTTTGTTGTCTTTGTACTGAGAGGAGCATGATAGAAAAGTAAGATGGATTCATTATCCAATTTTACATTTCAGCCACATTAATCTTGTATCTCTCTATTCATATTCAGTCATACTTCTTTCTTTACATTAAAATCGCATCTTTCATCAGCTCCTTTACTATAACTTGTCCATATTACTTTACTTTTCAGGTCATCTCACACTACGTTGCGTATTTCATTCACCTTCAATTATTTTTTGGCCGCCAAAATTTTTTTTACAACTTGTTTATCACTGTCCTGTTGTTGCTTTCATTTCTTAACCCATTTGAGTAGGAACGTAGTTTTCTCAAAAATGTTTCGTTCTGCCATAACCTGTGTTACAATTGGCTCTATTATTTTCTTTATCAAACTTCATGAAAAAGTTGCTAACAGTTTGAGTTCTGTGACAAACTGGCTTCTTTTCCTTGGAAATACTACCGAGTGTCCAAAGATCACCCACATGCTGCCATAACACTATCCTCAACTGGGACTGCAACGTAAAATGCAACGAGGAGCTTCCGTTGGCAGCATGAGCTTCTTGACAAGAAATGAGGCGTCACTTTAAGAAATCTAACCTGCACTACTAATGAGCTTACCATTCAACACCTCCATCAAGCCTACTGGCACCATAGATTCAAGAGACAAAAAATATATATATATAATTGTACTTACTTGGTTCCGCAAAAGAGTGATCAATATATCAATCATTGGGGTCATACACCTGGGGACACGTCGCTTTGCCTTCCCTTCGATGCTCATCTGAAAACGCATAAAAATACATATTCGATACTGGCATACACACCCTAGCATTGCATGTCACCTGTAATTAGTTTTAGGAAATAAGAATAAATATGACTTTGTATAATGCATCCATATGATATGAATGTATATGTTCAATATCTATAATATTCTGGTGTAGTTTGAGGTGTACTATACTTTTGATTCATATGATTGTATTACATAATTTTATACTTACATATTAGGTTTTCATTGCAGGCAGTATGGGGGTGAGGCGGCCAAGTATAACATTGGTGATGGTGGCCTTGGTCACAAAGATTCATTGCCTTCTTGAAGAACCCTTACAATCCTTGGAACCAATTGGAGGAGAAAGATCGGTTACTGGAACTGACAAACCTCTGCTGCAAGAATTTTATGATCATGCAGAGTATAAGGTAAATATATGTATTGAATAAGAGTATAGTTTTTAATGAATGATAAGTGCATTAAGGTAGTTGTAAGGTGGTTGAATCAGTGTGGCTAACTCTCTTCAGGAAGGGACTTACAAATCTGAAACTTAGTGTTGCTTTACCATACAACAAAAATTGTGAAATGCATCAAACTTATATAGAACATTTAATTTATTTTAAGATTGCATAAAGTTAAGCTTATTCTTGTTGAATTTGTAATTTGTATTCATAAAAGTAGTTGATATGAATTAAATAAAGTTGAATGAATTAATATTATTACAGGGTTTGGCCCCTAAGGAAGAGGAAATGATGGAAATTCTTCCTACAACTGAACTTCCAGAGCCTCTTCCCACACCTGTTGCTGTCAAACTAGAAAGTAAGTCTAGTGTGGTTTTAATTAAGAATTACTTTCAAAGACAACTCATTGAAACTATGAGAGATTTTCTCATTGATATAAGCTTGTGTTTTTCAAGCCCATGCAATTTAAGGAACATCCTAGAAAGAAGTAAAAAAAATTTAAGAATAAAATAACAAATTGATAATGAATAAGAATAACCCTTGTGGTTCTTCCTTGTATCTTAGTTTAATATTTTTTTGTAACTTTGCAAAATCGGTAGTGGAGCATTTATATATGAGGAAACTTATTAAACCAAAACTTTTACTAAAGATTTTATACCATTCCTTTTTGCTTTGCTAGAATCTGATGCCAAGGCTTCGGGCAGTGAAAAGAAGCTTTCAGTCCCCAAGAAAGGCGTGCCAACCATGAAGTCATCAGTTGTTCCTAAGAAAGAGGTACATTTCATCCCCTCTGTGGTAGGCAAGAAGGGAGCCGACCCTGAGTCTTCCACCCCGTCAGTGTCTCCTCGTAAGGGTGTTGAAATGACACAAGGTGCCTCAGTAAATAACTTACTATTAGTTTCCAGTGAGAATATGAATAACACAAATGTTTCCTCATTATCTACTGTTGATATAAATAATAAAAATGTTTCCTCAGAAATTGATGAAACCAAAAAAGAGGTTAGTAATGAGAAAGAGGCTAAAGAAACCTTGAATGTTATCCCAATTCCTCAGCTTGTTAAAGAAGAAAAGTCAAATGATACCCTGGTTTCAGTAAGAAGAAATTCTTCACATTTGTCAGATTCAGCTAAAACAGTTTCCTCTGGTGTGTCTTCTAAATCTGAAAGTGTAACTAATGTTGCACACTTTAAGCCAACCACAGCTGATGATGCGGGTGCTGTGCGTAGTGAAGTGAGTTACGCTCCCATCTTCATGATTGTTGCCTTAGTACTGTTAGTGGTGGTGGTGGTGGCCGTAGGATATCACAGACTAAAGGATGTTTGGGCAAGGAGGCATTATGATTATGTTGATTTTCTGATTGATGGGATGTATGAATAAGATTGTTGCAATTGTATGACCGATATATATGGTTATATTAATACTTTTTGTCCTTTTGGGAATGAGAATGATTTTTAGAAATGCTCCATCGCAAAATTTTTTTGTTTTGGCTATGATGTGGCCATCACTACTGCCTGTAACAAGATGAAAAAAATGTATTATGTAATTTCTTGTGAGGTAAAACAAATAATTATATCTATTTATTCTATCTAGGCTTTCATCTTTGAACACTCGATTTGAGTTATGCGAGTTTGTTGTTTTTGTATCTGGGAAATTCACCAAATTTGATTTCTTATTATGTTAGATATGTTTGTTTTGTGAGGTAGATGGAGGCAGTGAAGGAAACATTGTATACAACATAATATACATCTATACATAGGTAAGGGTTACTTGTCCGCATTTCATTTTTGTATTGAGAATCTGTTGTGTATGTTATAAGTTTTTATTTTTTTTCTAATTCAGATAATTATTACTTTTATTTATTCGTTTTTTTTTTTTTAATTGTAAATCTGCAGTGCAAGTTTATGGCATTTGTTTATTAGTTCTCAATAGTTTTTTGTGTTAGTTCTTAGTAATTATTTATTTATTTATTTTATATAATGATTCTTTTTTGGTTCATTCCTACATTGTATAAGTAAGTTTATTTTTAGAGAATTTCAAACATAAATGCTGGATACTAATTGTTTTTCATATTGGGAAAAAAGCTTCTAAATTTTATACTTGCTTGAAAATGATTAGCATGTTAGTGATTTGAGTGTTCCTGGTTCTGTATTGACAGTGTTGTTAAACATTGGCCTGTGATAATGGAGTTCGTGATAAAGAGATGGATAATTTTTGATAAATCGTAACAGTTCAAGCTTCACATAGTGATTATTGATCTGACAGATATTTTTGTAATTTTATTATCAATATGTACTTTTAAGTGAGCTTATCAAATTGTGAATAGTCTTTTTTTACCCTTTTTAGACCATAATCCAAACATTGTACCACAGAGCCACCTGGCCCACTTTGTAAGTTGAGGGGTAAATGTTTAGAGACAGTTACTATTGATGAATGGCCGGAGAGGTGCTCTCATTACACTGGCAGTCATCCTTCGGCACCCAACGCATTCACTATACTCATGTACATTCTTCTGTCATCTCACTCTCTAGCAAACCATCTTAGGATGCTACATTTGACCCTCACAATCAATCCACATTCCATTCCTTCAACTCAACAAGACATCAATTTGTTATACACATTACTGTTACCATACTTCTTCCCATGTTTTGAATAATATTCTTAAAAAAAGTAGGAGAAACAAATCCTTTCTACAGGATGCTACATGGGTATATCAACATTTCAATTTCACCTTCATACGTGACTGTATGTACAATAAGAATAAAGATAGGTCTACTGTATCTTTAATGATTCTCTATGAAGCACAAGACATTTTTATGATAAAACATATGCATAAATAATATTCCATGTACCTATCTTACCAATAGAGGGATGCTTACAAGCAATATATATGTTGTGACTACATTCAGGAGTTTGTACATATTATGTTGCACTCAAACCTTTTCAAGCTGTAAAGAAAACCTTAAAACTATGAAATCTTAATTAAAGAGGACAATTTGGTGACTATATATAACTATATAATTAAGTCCAATTTACACAACATCCACTTTCAGGACAAGGTTTCTGCATCAGACAAGACGCACCTCGGGTCTAGATACTAAAGTAAACACTAAATCATACTTGATCTCTCCATCATCTAAAGCTCTAACTTCAACTAAATTCATACTATTTCTGCTTATCAAACATTTCTAACCCATTCATTGTTTAGCACTAGTAATATCTTTCTCTCTATTACTATTACTAGGTCAAATTATGTCCAGGACACAAAGGCTTATTATAAACTCTGTAAATATACAAACTTAGTGCCATCCATCTTCAACAACTTTTCAGGTAATTCCTATACTTATGTGGGTTGTGAATAAAATGGAAATTAAAGAAGAGTTTTTTAAGATTTCATAATTAAACTTTTCTAGGTTGAGCAAAAGTAATACAATAATTAGGTATACGTATAATATATTGGATAAACAGATGAATATAACTACTCATATTCTATTAATAAATATCAAAGTAAATTATCTCTGCAAATGTTGTCTGTCTACCCCATAGATTTGAGAACTAACTCTTAATAGTTTTGACGACCAGAATACAGCAATTAACTTATGAAATACATGATTGATTGTATCCGATTATTTACTATTCACTCTGTGTATGTGTGTGTGTGTGTGTGTTTTACCAGTTGTGGCATAGCTGGTTTTGAAATCTTTCATTTCTACTTATGGACCAATTTTGTATAAGTTATTCCAGATAACTATGCCTCTATAGGGAAAGCTATGCTTTTTGGTATCCTTATACTGTTCTCACTTCCTTTAAAACTTTGTAAACTTCAATTAGATCCCTTTGTGTGTGTGTGTGTGTGTGTGTGTGTGTGTGTGTGTATGAAGTGAAAAAAACTAACAAAGCAACCTAATACATGCACAATTAAACACTACATTGAGTGGCCATGTCTAAATGCAGCAGGATAGCAATGCCTCTTCCCTTCATGTCATTTCAATTTTATTCCAAATAGAATTAATTGACAAACATGACCAAGTTTATTTATCTTGTCTTTGTCAGCAGAATTATTGCAATTTACTATTGTAGAGAACATGGTTGGAATTATAACACGGTGTACGTGCACAAAATTTCACTTGCTGATAAAACTAAGGTTAAATTGATCAAACTTATGTTACTCCAAGACTGTTCATCTTGTTATCCTGTGAAAAAGCCACAAGGATTTACTTTCATAATCATTTCACTGCTATCAGAATAATGGTGCATTCATAACCCATACAATCCCATGCATTACGTAAACACACACACACACACACAGTAGGTGTATGTGTTTGTATGTATGGGATGGGTATGGATGGTAGGGGGGGATAGGGGGGGATAGGGGGGGTCACAACTAGCCTAAAATAGTTTCCTCTATGCTGTGCCATCAGTAGTGATCCTAGACATTGGTTGTTAATTATCCTTGATTTAATTAATTTAAGTAACTACCATTATTCATATATTTACTTCACATCTTGAAGACAATAATCTAGTTCCTGTTGTTATCGTGCAACAGTGAATGGGTTAAAAGCTTACCACCACAATATTTAATTTCAGGATAAAGTTATGAGTCATGTTAATCAAAATCAATACTATATGATAATAAAAAAAAAAAAAAAAAAAAAAAAAAAAAAGCAATAATAGTCTAGCTATATTAAGTCTAACATAACTGGTATAACGGCTACAGCAGAAGGATGTTATTCAACATCCTGCTTGTCTGTAATAATAACTTAAAATCCTCGTACTACACACAATTCATGTAGTTCAAAAGTAATTCCAAATAACTTTCATAAGTCAATCCTTTACTCATGAGCAAGGAGAAACTTGATAGATAAAATTTTCAACAGTTCACAGAAAATATGATTTACACAAAATAAACTGTGTAGTGTAGACAGGGGACTTCTTGTACGCGAAAGTCTTGGGTGTGATCAGTGTATGTGGATAGAACACACACACATTGCACACATTATAGAAAAAGGATTGACAGGTAGTGATAATCTACCTCCTCTGGCTACTGCTGGAGCTGTACCCACCGGATCCACCCCCCCATGATGGCTTACTATAACTGCTACCCCACTGCTGCTGTCCTGAGCCAGATCCACTCCAGCTGCCTTGCTGACCCCAGCTGCTGCTGTTGGAACTGGTCTGACCAGTAGACGAGGTACCATACTGCTGCCCTGATCCATACCCTTGACTGCCATACCCGTACCCCTGTGGAGAACATTTGTCATTATTGCATCTATGTATCAAAGTAAATTATCATGTATGTGTATAACTTCTCATAAACAATAAATCCGTCAGATAAGTTCACATGCTGTACTTGAAATTCTCATGTTACATATGGATTGCACAATATGATCCTACTTTACAATGCCTGTTATACACTATAAAATTCAAGTGTAAAGAAGTCCAACACACAGATGACCGGTGTACACTCACAGATCCCCAATACTGCTGCTGCGTTTGTTGTTGCTGCGGAGTCTGCTGCTGCTGTTGGTAATACTGCTGATTCCAGTTGCTGCTATAACCCTGACCATAACCATAATTCTGGTTACCCCATCCTCCTTGGTTGTAGTTGCTGTAGTTGCCGCTGCCATAGCTCTGACTCCCTTGGGTATTCTGACAAAGGGATACAAGGAATAAACTAATGGAGAACCTGAGTCAAAATCAGTTGTATACAGTTGCCAGCTATACAATGCAGAGTTCTACAATTCCAGTACAATGACAAACCAGACAAGCTGAAGGAAAATAAGACAGTGTGAACAAAGCAACATATGACTCACCGGTGTCCTGTTCCAGTTGTTTTGGTAACCGGATCGGCTTCCCTTGTCTCTGTTGTATCCACCCCGGGTCACTTCTCTGTTGTATCCACCACGATTGTAGTCCCTGTTGTAGGTGCCACGGCCGCCTTCTCTGTTGTAGCTTCCACGACTGTAGTCACGGTCACGTGTCCAGCCACCTCGGTCCCGGCGGTCTGTGTAGCCTCCACGGCGGTCCCGGTCCCAGCCTCCCCGGAAGTTGTTTCCACGGTTACCCGCTACAACATTAATGCCAACAAAGGAGAAAAAGCATTAAAGTAAGAGAAAAGTAATTTTATATTATATGTGTATATCAAATACTACTACTACATATTCATCACAAGGTTATGACTTACATAACTGGACCACTGTACAAGACTAATAAAAGGAAGGAGGAATATATCTCTCTATTTAATTTTGAAATAAGACAACAAATAGAATCTCACCATATCCTCCTCGTCGATCCATGAAGCCTCCCCGACGGTCAGCAAAGCCTCCACGGAAGCTCTTCTTCTGTCCGAAGCCAGCCTCCTCTCCTTCCTTGTTGTACTGTTCCACCAGCTTCAAGGCGTCCTCTCCCTGCTGCTCTACGAACTCCACATTATCAAACAGATCTCCTTCCTCAGGCAGCTTGAAGTTGGCTGTGCATTAGGAAGAAAGTTTAGTACTTATCCTCCCCCTGACCACACTAGAGGCTCTCACTCGCTCCAGGAGAATGCAGTGCCATCTTGGGGAATAATCAAGTAGGAAGCAGCCACTTGTCTATAGTTCTCGGGTGAACCTCTTTTACATAAGTCCTTTTGACGGCATCTGTGATTGTGTGATTGTTCTGCAAATACAGTCACGCCCAACAAATGTTGACTCAATTGACTGAAGACCTAGGATGCTTTTTTCCATTTTTTTGAGGGATACACTTCTTGCTGCATTTGCATGTTACACAACATATGCTTAAGTGATGAATGTAAAAGAGGACTTCTTGAAGGATTTGTTTTAGTTACTCAAAAACGAATGAAAACCTCCTCGTGTTCCTTAGGACTACAAATGTGTGATGGAAAGTAAAGATATATAAAAGTAGAACTCTTATGATGAGACCTATCAAGACCAACAATAATAGATGGGAGGGGGCAAGCATCAACATATTATGGAACTAAAAACAATAAATGAAAAATAATCATAATAATTGAAAGAACATTATTCATCAATGAGGAGAGGCAGCAACCAGCAACAACGACAAACAACACAATGACAATAGGTGTCCATGGTCATTTTGTGGTTACCTGCGGGGCTTTATTTACCTTTCATCTCTAGCACCGCCTTCTCCGGGACATCCTTGCCTTCCTCCTTCTCTCGCTTCTCAGTTCGTTTCTTGAGATCCTCATCAGTGGGACAAATAACAACAGCACGACGTTTGAAGCCGGCAAAACCCTTCATTTTACGCCTCTGAGCCGATGGGTAAACATTCGTCTGTCCCGTACCAGAGGAGATAAACATTAGGCATTTTTGGGGCTTTATGGTCATGCCCGAACCTAGGGACTATTGTGTCCTAGTCTCCTCTGTAAAGACAGCCTGGAAGAACAGATTAATAGCAGTTCCTCTGTTCGTTTCCCTTCCCTCCCTCTTTACTTGGTAACATACGTACCTGCCAAACCTCGCCATTTCGACCTGCTGAAATGAGCAATCTTGTTTTTTATCCATATATTATTTTGCTTCTAAAATACTTCCTATAAATTCTCTATCTATCTATATCTCTATCTCTTTTTTCTCCTTAATAGTGTATATCAATTGTATATTATATCTATGCATGACCTAATTTGTCCTAAATAAACTTACCCTTTTTTGATGATATTCTGCAATTAAAGAAGATTATAAAGCTTCAATTCCAAACAGACAGTTCTTGCTGCTGTTTTTAAAGAGCCTTATGTCAATTCCAAACTAGTATTCATGTTTGTTATAAAGACCTCACTACATGTGCACTTTTAACTAAATTCAACTAACTAAATGCACATCCAGCCTGTGTAATCCTTTCCAATGACTCCCTTCATAAGATAATAAGATATATATATATATATATATATATATATATATATATATATATATATATATATATATATATATATATAAGCATATTTGTGTTCAGTCTCAGTACTCTAAGCCTTTCAGCCACACTACACACTACTCTCAAACTCCAACACTCCCAACATCTCTCTCTCTCTCTCTCTCTCCTTTTCTCTCTCATGCTTAAACAACCATCCCGAGTTATGAGACCAATTCCATCAACTCAGCTGCCATCACAAAATCCAAACACATTCTTCGTCAATACTTATTCCTACATTCATAATAGGTAGATGTGCAAGTCAACTGAAGCATTACTGTGACAGGTGCACACCTTGCCACTCTTTGTAGAGTAAAGGAAGTAACAAGAAACGAGGCACCACTTCAAAAAATGAACTTGGTTTTATTAACGGGTGGAGGCTGACCATCTAATGCCTCCATTAAGCCTAGCAACACAAGGACAAAACAAATAAAAATATGAATAAATAAATAAATAATAAAAAATAAAACAAATAAATAAATAATAGTTTACATTTGACACTGCTCATAGCAAGTTCACCTAAAGATCGGTGTGGGGACACCAGGGAACCTTCGCTCAAGCTCGTACTCATTCAATTTTACAATGTGATTCTACTTGGGAGACATGTTGGGGTGATATTTATTTGTTCAAACCCCAAATACCACCATGACCCCACATAGACCTAACAACAATTGCGTGGTGTTTCAAGGGTGATGCCGAGTTTGTGAACCACTGCCTTATAGACTGCTAATTTTGAAACAAGTTTAATATACATAATTTTCCCATGAAATTGGTTACACCACCTCAATTCTAAGCCAGTGAGGAATGAAACTCTATTAGAATTACATTAATCTCTCAAAACAACAGATATAACGGACACAGATCACGTTTGCACGACATAACTAATGATTGCTTACTACGAACTGAGCTCGTACAACACAACCATATCTAAACTGCAGTGTCAGGCAGTTATACTCACTCTCCCTTCCCTTCCTACCTTACACAACAGATGAGTAGTGGCTAAAATCAAATAGACTTGTATTACATAAATGCATCAGACACCTACATTTACTAACTCAGCATCTGTAAACCCAAAGTATATGTGAATTGGTAAAACAAACTCATATATTCAGTTGAAAAGTGAAGAAGCACAATATCTTCATATCATAATTGTGTATGTTTGTAATTCTGGTGAGCTTGTTAAACAGCTTGACTGCTGCTTTCAGTTAGCACAGTAAGAAAGGTGGTACTACACACAAGCTGATTCCTTACTATCTGTCAACACAAGCAGATGATGCACAAATGTGCCAACACTACACCAGGAGGGTTAAGACACCATTAAAAAGCCTATACACAACACCATTGAACACCTACTCTAATTCCTATTTTCCTTCAAGATGCTCCACTAATCATCCATAAAAGGACAGTGACAGCTCATGACTGTACTTCCCAGACCTCAAAACAAAACATTAGTAATCATATATGAGCATTTATTTCTTTTGTGTAGAAATCTGTAGTAAGTTTCAATGGTTAATATTTCTGTATGAGCAAAGTTATTCGCACTAAGTTAAAACATAAGACATGCTACTAATGCATCCCACCTTCATACCCACTTGTATTCCTAAACTTTCAACTTGTTTCTTTATTCATCCTCACACATAGCCTTGCAACCTAACAAGTTTTCATCCGCCCACCCCAGACACCTTCCATCCACCACACACTGCCATACAATCCATTTTGTCAATACAAAGTCTATGAATGATGCATAAACTTTCTTCCATTTTGTTACCATTTTCTCTAGGACATCCTGATCCACACATCCACACCTTATCTAAATCCTCATTACTTTACATTCTGTGATGTTCTGCCAGTAGTGTCCCCATGAGCCCTGGTGTGCTTTGTATTGGCTACCCTCATTCAGGGGAATAACAGCCGGGTATATTGATGGATGATAATTGCCATGCTAGTCTAGGCCAATATTAGACTTCATTCAAATATTCACCGACTGCTACATCACTCTTACACAATAACTGATCTACACATGTTCTATCTTAAATGTGACAACTGGTTTCGTGTGCATCTTCTCCCATCTCTAGATAATAATAATAATAATAATAATAATAATAATAATAATAATAAAAATAAAATAAAAAATAAAAAAATCCCCCCCCCCCCCCTATACCATAATATAAATCAAGGTACCTTTCCTATCATCATTTCAGCAGCATGTTAAATTATACTATTTTCTTCCTCAAAACACGATTCCTTTTCCTTTTGTTCCCATGTGACACAATTGGTGTGTTGTCCTGAAGTACAGCTAATGAAATACATCTGTAAAACGCTCTCATACCATGAAAACTAACAACATTTACAACTTCTTTCTAACTGGAGATTATTCATACACCATAAATACAATACAGACTTAAAGGTTACTACACTTGATAAATAATGTTAAGAATATGGCATAGCCCACTCATTCTTTACTACTATGAAATCAAACTAATTTTCGTCAACACCGCTTTCTAGTTCAGGTTCAAAGTTACTTATACCAAGCCCTCCTAAGCCAAGGTATTACCAAACATCTTTATCTATAAATATAATCCTCACTGAAGTTGCTCTTAGCATAAAACCAGTATTTCTACTATATCCTTATAGCGAGGCTGCAGGAACACTACCACTACCATTGTGCTCACTGCAAGTTGTATAAGATAAATATAGATCAATAGATTTTCGACCATTAATCAATATTGAAAATATACTGCAAATTCAATAAAATATAATTAAATATAAGTAACTATTCCCATATATTCCTTTGGTAAGACTACAAGATACTAATAATTGAAGTTGTAAGACATCCTAGACATTATGTAATACACAGTCAGTACCGTATTGCAGATAGAAATTGTACAAGATAAAATGAAAATCAAAGTACAGTAAAACCTTGATATAATGAACCCGCTTATGGCGAATTTTGGATATAACGAACGTCATTTCCTGGCCGAACCAAGTCAGAGTCATGGGGTGAGCTGGCCAAACTCTTCACTTTGTTTGAACACGAATGCGCCAAAGCGCACGCCACTCAGTCCACAGTTAGCTCTCACTGTAAAGGGTTGGTCGCGCTCGTGCTCTCGCCACTTGCTACGTACTTGGTACTACGTACCTACTACCTACAGTACTGCCTACTGTAACAACTCTGTATGAACAAGTCTTAACAAATGAAACCCCATATATAGCGAACTCGTTCGGTATTTTTTTACCTAATTTCGGATATAACTTCAGACCAATTTGTTATATCAAGGTTTTACTGTATATCAGAAGATCTTCATACAATCAAAAGCAGGCTGTCAGGTTTCAAAATAAAACAAATGAAGGATCAATCCGATTCTGAAGAACCAAATAAGTTGGAGACCCAATACGAAAGTAAGCAACGAAAATGCCTAAATGTATTTCATCCAAAATACGCTATACCGTTGTGTCAAGATATTATAAAAGTTTTCCTCATATAAATGTTAAGGTAGAATAATCTCTCTCTCTCTCTCTCTCTTTGAATGTTTTAAATAAAAGTCTTTTGTTGCATCTAAAACATTGGTAATGTACACACATTCTTTTTTGGACAACCAATTCATTTTCATCCTATTATTGTTATTCCTATAACTAGTAATACCTAAGTATTGGGAGTCATTGAAATGATCAACAGGCTGAAAGTCATCACTAACTATGTCAAGCTTATTCACTATAGATTTAAACCATCACATTCATATTCATTATTTGAGCATCCTCAAATCTTGCCTACTGCCTTAAATCTAAGATATATGATAAAGTTTTTGAACTAGAGAACTCCATTCATTCTCACCCTAATTAGCTTCAAAAGTTTTTCTTCTTCAAGAACATCATTATCTGTTTATAAGCTAAGTGTTGGCATCCTTATAGCAAGGATTGTGAGCACCTTACCTGCTACTTAGCCATGGCTGGTGAGGTGTTGGGTGGGTGGGAGGAAAAACTACACAACATACCTGACGCAAAGGATGGTTTGACCTGAAAATTCTCGGACACTTACCTTGAGAACCTGAAAGGAAAGACCATAGTTACTGGACTTACCGTGGACTCACCGTATACTGTGTGGATCTTTGCCCATCAAGTGTCATGGTTGATGCTGTGTTACTGCTTCGTGCTCAGCTGCGTGACTTGTTAATACGTACTTACCACTAAAACGTGAATGGCCTGTTACTGTGATTGAGTCAGCCATGGTGCGTCCTACCAGGCTGAATGGTCACTCGACGGACCAGACATGTGCTCACGGGGACCAAGGTGAGGCAGAAGATCTACTAACCTGATCAACAATGAAGTTGCGCCTGCGCTTGTAGGCAAGTTCAAGCAACTTATTGAGGCACTTGGTGCAGCGGTCAATCAATGCATCCCAACGTCCACTATAGTTGCGGCGACGCGGCAGACCATTCACCTTCATCTTGTCAATGAGGGAGTTTGTACCCAACAAATTGTACTTCTTGGCCAAGTTATCCCGACAATAAGTTTCTGCCCAGGTGGTTTTACCTGCAGCAGGTAAGCCCACCATCATGATCACCTGGAAAACACATGTATAACGACTTAGTAGAAGAACACAATCTATGTATGAGGTAGTTATTCCCCTACAATTCACAGTACTGTAAACACATTTAGAAAGCCACTCACCTCAGCTTCCTCCCTCTTCTCCGGTCCCTGAGCACCAAGTACCCGGTCCTCCAGAGGAATCTTGCCCGTAAAAGTGTAACCATTGAGAGGTTCCATCCACGCTGATTCAGTTCCAAAGTTTGACTGTATACAAAAAAATAAAAATAAAATTATTTGGTAACAACAGTGATAACAATAAAGATGTTAAAATACCAGAATTATTTTCATGTTCTTAAAAGTGTGTCTGTCAGCTGTACTGCCATTCACTCTAACCCAAAACACTGATACTAATACATAACACTGTACTAAAGCAGCAGACACCACTCACTCTGAAGCTGGTGTTCTTGGTTACAATGTGAGGGAAGAGTGCTTGGTCACCTAGATCAGAGTGAGACACCTCGTAGGCAATCCCTTGGTTCTGTCCGTTAACAGTGAAGGTGATGACAATTGGCTCTGATTCCAGGTCCACAAATGCGGCCACAACATCCCCCTTACCAAACGTCTTACCATAGTCCTGTGTAAAAGAAATTATTTAATATATATGTTATTTGCACCATTACTCTAAATAGCACCAGCATGAGCAAACACCTAATTCTGGGTACAGCGCCATCAACACATAAACATAAAATAGTGATGCGCCAACTCGGAAAATTTGAAACCACGCTCTGAAATTCATGCTGGAAACGGATGGAACTGGAATATTGAACAAGAAATACAAGGAATGTCTACAGATTCCTATGACTAACCTTGAACTTGAGGTTGGTGGATGCCTTGCCGGTGCCTCCGTAACCATAACTGAACGGGTCTTCTCCAAGGGTGAGCCCAGCATCATCAACAGACCAGCCTACGCGCACCACATGGGGATGCTGCTCCTCCTCCTCCAACTGGGGTACTGGTAAGTAATCCTCCACCTTCACCTCAAAGAACACACGGCCGCGGGTGAATCCGTAGGTGGCGCGCACACCATGCCAGATGTAGCCAAAGCCTTGCATGGTTAGTGGCTGTGCACTTAAGTAATCCTCTTTGCTGATCACTAAGCTTAGGTCAGAGTTGTCTGGAAAGATCAATAAGTCACTGTCAAAACATGCAAGGTAGTCACTTCCATCCTATTTCAAACGTATTAATTCCTAAACTGCAAACCTTACTTAAAATCACTAAAAAAAAAGGTATAAAATATCTCACTAACTTTTCTGTCAAACAAATGAAATGTACAATTCTAATCCAATTTACAATGGTATGTGCTAATGGCAAGTCCTTGAGGTAATTGTACATATAGAGAAGAAGGGAAACACTTACACCAATCAAGGGCGACTTCAGTTTTGTCGAAGGCAGGTTCATCTTCAATCCTCACTTCCTCCACCTCCGGCCGCTGTTTCTTGGCATCTGGTGCAGCCTCGGGGGAGCAGGAGCGGGACAAGGTTCTCTTCTCCCCTCGCCTGCCACTGCCTCCTGACTCCTCGGTCTCTGCAGCCTCCTGTTTCACCTCTGCAGCTTCCTGTTTCACCTCTGTCTCTTCCTCCTTGATATTCACATCCACCCCATTGCCAGCATCACTTTTCTCAGCTGTAATAATACAAAGTACCTCAGTATTTCATGGATTACACATCAACAAAACCTAACCTAACCTAACCTCCTGTACCTTAGTGAGTCAGGGTTACAGTGATTAAGAAGACCCAGACCTAGGACTTGAACCCAGATCCTCTTGGTTGTGAGTCAAGCGCACTAACCACTACACCACCAGACTCTTATCTCCCTTATACTGGTTGAAGACTAGTTTGCAATTCCATTAAAGTAACAATAAAAACAATAAAAAAGGACCCACCAAGTTCTTCCATGGGAGCATCTTCATAGCCCTGTTTATCCGAGTCTTCAGGTTCTGTCTTGACTGGTGGTGCTGGTTCGGGTGCTTTCTTAGATGGTTCTGGCTGGGGCTTCTTAGGTGAGGGTTCCGGTTTCTTAGGTGAGGGTTCCTGCTTCTTAGGTGAGGGTTCTGGCTTCTTAGGTGACGGTTCCTGCTTCTTAGGTGACGGCTCCGGCTTCTTAGGTGAGGGTTCCGGCTCCTTCTGAGGGGAGGCAATCCTCTTAACAGGGGATTCAGACTTCCTCCTGGATACCTCAGGCTCCTTCACTGGTGGTTCAGGCTCCGGGGCAGCGACTGGCTCCGGGGCAACCACAGGCTCTGGGGCAGCGGCAGCGACTGGCTCGGGGGCAGGCTTTGGGGTAGGGGTAGGTTCAGGGGCAGCAGCAGCAGCAGGCATTTCTTCATCCTCCTCTACTTCTGGTTCTGGTTCTGCTTCCTCTTCCTGCAGTAACTCCTCTTCATTAGCCTCCTCCTCCTCCTCTTCAATTGCAACCACCTCCTCCCCTCCATCGTGATCTGTGGGAACACACATAATGGGGTTAGTATGTGACTTGAACTTAATGCTATAGTAAATGGAGATATTTTTCCCATTACCTGAGATCAATTCTGAAGATTTACTCACTGTATTCCCATTGTAAATCCCTAATTTCAGACAGTCAGTTGATGTTTGATTACATTGTGTTTCGTCTTCCCTACCCAACAACCCACAGGTCTCTAGGCTGGTTAGGGGTCGTGTAGATATTGAAGAGTATGTGGATTTGCGATGAAAATGAATGTCAAAATCATTAGCAGTGGATAAAAATGTATGCAAAGTGTTATTCATATCCAGATGCATTATTGTGAATTATTATTAAATAGTCTGTAGGAAAAAATGGAGATAAGGTTAGACTACTAATTTTGAGACTCTAAGCTAAATATAACCTAACCCTAACCCCACCTAACCTAACCTAAACCTGCGGGGCTGTAACCAGATATCTGACATGTAAGTATTAACCTCGGGAGAAGACGCTAGTGTTATCTCCATATTATCCCACGTAACTTCCAATGATGCAATACACGGACACATGTTATGCTAAGTCATGTGAGCCATTGCACAGCGGTTACCTTCTGATTCTGAGTAATAATGCGTAAGGCGGCCGCTGATTCTGAGTAATAATGCGTAAGGCGGCCGCTGATTCTGAGTAATAATGCGTAAGGCGGCCGCTGATTCTGAGTAATAATGCGTAAGGCAGCCGCTGATTCTGAGTAATAATGCGTAAGGCGGCCGTTCCTAACCACATCACGCTTATACCAAGAGTGAAGATTTGTGGCGTTTGAGCATGATACTTGTTGTGGTCGTGGTATGGTGTTGGATAGAGAGAGAGAGAGAGAGAGAGGTTAGATAATGAGAGATAGATAGATAGAACACGAGAATGATAGATACATGGTGAGTAGGTCAGTGACCCCCGCGCTTGGATGTTGGATTCCCGCGCAGTTAGGTTAATGCACTTATACCTAGTTCATTTAAACACATCAGTCCTTCATTTCCACGATATATATATATTTTTTTACCAATAATCCCTTAATTAAAGTCTACACGCCCCTCAAATTCCCTAGTGTAAGTAGCCGTAGTATATGGGTAAGTACTGATCGACACGTCACTACCTTAACCTACCTAACTAACCCTCATGTTTTGGTGTATTAGTGAGTTTTATTTACATGTAATATACCCTAACTAGTCCGTGCAAGAAGGTCGTCACATGTTATAGGTACGCACCCCGCCCCCCTCCCTCCCGGTACCAATATAAAATGGGGGTGAGGGGGGGGGGGCTTAAGGGCCTATCATATTGAGGTTTAATTTATGGTAATGTTAACCTAATCTCACCTTCCCTTTACCATTCCCATTATTATTAAAACAGTATGGGGGAAGGGGGGGGAGGGCAACCATAATTAGGCTTACGTGCTAACCTAACCTTACCTTCCCCTCCCGACCCCGCCCACGCCCACGCCCCTATCCTACAGACCTTCAATATAATACATTCTAGAGATAAACTACATCAATTTTATCCTTATTTCACCCTTACCTGCTGCCTCTTCCTCTTCCTCTTCCTCCAGCGCCGCCCGTAGTCGTTCCACCAGCACCGGTTTGTTCCCTTTACTGTCCAGCCCACGTGCCTGCAGCTCCGCCCGTAACTCCGCCACCTTCAGCTTACTAGGATCCATCACGTCACTCATTATGAACCTTCACACACGCTTTAAGGTGGTAATATTAGCGATAAACACGACTCTTTCCCGCTTCACCTCTGCTGCTAAACATACAATATGGCGGATGGTGGTGTGTTGTGGTGGTTTGTGTCGAGGTTTGTGATTGGTTGAGAGGCCCACGCCGGTGATGTCGTGCGTTGTGATTGGTCGTGGTTTGTTTTGTGTGTTGTGGTTGGTGCATGGTCCCACGCCAGTCCTGTCCTGGCTTGTGATTGGTTGGTCGAGGTGAAGCGTCTTGTTTAGTGGCGGACACCAAGCTTATAATATATTACTAACACGTCACTTCTTCTTATATATTCATCCTAGTCACATTTTTAAACTATTCATGAAAAATAAATAAAATATAAATTCCAATGACTTGTATTCAAAAGATGAATATATGGTACTTAGATAATTATTTTTTATTTAAAGGATGGACTGAAATAGAAGAGAAAGAGTTGAATTAAGTACAGCTTTTCTTTTTCTCTCTCTTTTGATATACAGTTTGTATAATATTATTTTGTAGTTCAATAATAGTAATAATCATAACAGGACCTTTAACCTGGTGATATTTCTTCTGTTCCTCCCCATGTCTATATAAGGGATGGAGGAGCAGTAACACATCATTCCTCACCACTAACAGTGAAAGAATAAAAAGAAAACATTACCTATTAAGCGTAAATAACCTAATATAAACACATCAACAAGTTTTAACAGGTACAGTAGGCGGCGGCCGTGCGTCGACTGCTGGATCACGTATATATAAAACCAAAATTGAGATTTTTATTATACACAGAAAAGCAATTATATATACTTGAAAAAATCGTCTGAAACACCTAACCGTTTCCTACATAAACATTTGTTATATTTGATTCGTATTTATTGCATGAAAAATGTTTATATCTAAGGTCAATCATAAAATTGAAAAACGGAAATAGACAAAAATAATGAAATCAAACTAATATAAACCATAGAAAAAAATATATAAAAAATATTCAAACCGGTAGTAAAGTCTAAATAAGCCATAGAAAAAAGAAAAACGGAAAAAAACAATGAAAAAATTAGAAAAAAACACCATCATTATTTGTTTACATTCAAGAGTGTTAATTATAGAGTGTTAGGTACAGTAAAAGAAGTGTTAGGACATGCTGACCTAGAAGGATAAAGATAAAGATGAGTGTGTTGTGTTGTGAGTGTGTTTTGGTGAGTTGACGGGCTGAAAGGCTGAAAGTAGCACTAAAATACCGGTATACCGAAGGGCATACCGAAGGGCTTCTAATGCCTGTAATACCGGTAATACCGCCCCGAAAATACTTGTATAGCGGTATACCGGATAGGTGCATATCCCTAGACACATATACACTCAGCTGACGCCAGGCAGTGTAATCTGATCGTGTTTCCGATGAATAATTATAATACTTAGGGTACCAGTTGTGTTGTACTTTTCATTTGCTTGTCTTCCATTCTTGATCTGCTCTCCGATTTACTCTTTTCTATCACTTACTTCATCCTCTCTTATATATTCTATGTATTCCTTTTTTCTTGCATTTTATATTCTCTCATGTAATTAGTTAGTTAATTAATTGAGAAAAAATAAATAGATTACAGTAATATTAAAATACCCATACATGCCATTATAAAGTAGAGTAAAATAACAGGGTTTGCTTCATGTATTCATTTTGTAAAGGGCAACATTATAATATCCACCATCATCATCATCATCATCATCATCATTATATTCCTTTTCTTGTAGTAATATACAGGTTAAGTTAGAACCACACATAATTAATTACAATAGAAGGCCACTAATGGACATTGCTTACTTGAAAGGGGACAAGCAGCTAAATGTGCAACTTAATAATAATAATTAAAAATGAATCATCGTATGTATGTACTCCTGTGCTCCCTACCTATTGAAATAATGCAAAAAAAAAAAAATAAAAATAATAATAGTAGTTGTCTCTTGGTTTGAAGTGAGTGTATATTCATGATGGTAATTTGCACCAATGTTAGTAACTGAAGACAAATGTTAAATGACTGTTTAATTGGCTCTGATCACTAATGAGTTGTTCATATGCAATAAAGGCTTAACACACCCACTTAGTACAGGTCTGATACAAGGATATAATGTCTGTCTGTCTTTTTATCTATCTGTCTCCTGCTTTCTTTCCTTCTGTTCTATATGTTCCTTCTTTCTCTCCATTCATCGCTTTCCCCTTCCTCATTTCGTATACACCCCTTTCTTCCTCCTTCTCCTCCTCCATAGAAAGAGAGAGCGAGAGAGCGAGAGAGAGAGAAAGAGAGAGAGAGCGAGAGTAGTAAGCATCAAATATCAAGGTACTGGCTGTAAGACTAGTAGAGAGTAAGAGTACAGTATGAATTATAAAATATTAAGGTACTGGATGTAGAATGAGTAGTAGAGGGAAGATTTAACCCTCACTACCACCATCTTAGTTAAGGTTTCTGGTAGCATGAATCCGCATGTGACCCTTCAAGACTTCCTTACGTGAGGACCGATAAGAACACTGGGAACATGCAAAGGGCTTCTCCCCAGTATGTACTCTGATGTGCTTTACCAGATCACCTTTCTGGGAGCATCGGAAGTTACAGTGAGGACACGGGAACGGCCTCTCTCCTGTGTGTGTCCTGTTGTGGCGAATGAAGTTACCTTTAAGAGTGGTTTTGTAAGGGCAGAATGGACATTGGTGTTCCTTGATGGAGTGTTTGTTGGCAGGATAGCAGTTGTCTCCCCATAGTGTCCTGGCAAAGGATGGGCCGCTGCATTGATGTTCTGCCTCCACCTCCATGCCTCCCACCAGCTGTTGAGAGAAAGTTAGACGAGATAAACCACTGCAAGGAATCTGTCAATAGTAGTTTGTGATGTAGAGAAAAGAAAGAAAATTTGAGTCCACAATTGGAATAAATCAGTCAATACGTAGTAGTTTGTGATGTAGGGAAATAAAATTGAGTCCATATAAAGTCCATATGGATTTGTAGTGGTTCACAACACAATATTGTTTAATTAAGTCCATGATAAGCTGTAAGTGAATCAATGAACAGATGGATTAATATACTTTTTTTTTAATCTAATTAGGCTTCACACCTTCACTCTTAATACTTAGTGTGGTTTGTATTTTTTACCAGGAAATAATATGTGTGTGTGGGTTCGTTGTTTTTCCTGAGTAAGGAATGAAGTAGTAATAGTATTAGTTGCATAAACTAACACCTTCATTAATATGTATGTTGCCTTATTACACTAATGCATTACATTTGAAGTTTCCAGTTTACATTTTCCAGTTTACAATTGTTCTCATAACTTTCCATTACATATTCCTTCATACCCATACAAATCACTGTTACTTTCTAATTCCTTTACATATTCTTTCATACCCATACACATCATTATTACTTATTAATTAGTCATGTTACCAAGTTTCTTACAAGTACAATATTCGGTATATTTTAATTTAAAAGTTGTTTTGTCAAAGCATCATAGTTTCATAATTTTTTAAGAGCGATCCTTGTCTACGTAGATGGGTCACCTTTTGTCACACTGATAGCTTGGCAAGGAGCAGAGTTATGTGCACCTTGTGTTTCTATTCCTTTGGTTTGTGAATTCTTCTGTAGAATACCTTGTGTCATCTATACTGTGTTCACTAGCCTACCACTCTGCCTTCTGCATCAAACTGTTGAACACTTGCTGATTGGATTTCCAGGAGCAATACTTTTTTATCCTCAACTATGAATATTAATGAACTAAAGTTTTATTGTTGCAAAGATGTATTTAATTGTTAGAATATTAAAGAAAGTAAAGAGTTGGTTGTATGTTTTTTTTTTAAATCTTTTTTATCTTCTTTTTGTTTACATTAAAGGGTACTGGTCATGGGACAATAAAATTACATTAATTAAATACATGAATTCTTCTCACAGATCACTGGATGGGACTTGCTCATTGGACCAGGAAGTAGCAGTGTGGAGGTGGAGGTGGAGGAAGGAAAACAAGGATGCATCAATCAGCTCCATCCAAGTAACAGTAAAAATCCACTTGCGTCAACCTCAGAACATGAAGGTGAGTGAGTTTACCTTATTTGTGATGTACAACTAAGTGGGCCATGAGGTCACTCTTCTTGGTGGTGTGGAAGGTGCAAAGCGAACACGTGTATGGCTTCTCTCCTGTGTGTGTGCGTACGTGCTTTTTTAAGTTTTCCATCTGGGTGGCTCTGAAGGGACAATGGGGGCACGCGAAGGGCTTCTCCCCGGTGTGAATGCGAGCGTGTTTCTTAAAGTTGGAGATGATTGGAGTCTGGTAAGAACAGTAGGTGCATTGGTGCATCTTGGAGGGAGTGTTGGTGGGAGTGTTGGAGGGAGTGTTGCCATGGTTTGCCACACTTGCACTGCACCACCTGCCTCCGCCTTCCACCTCCGGCCTCACCTGTAGGAGATGTGGAGCTTAGTTATCAATCATTTATCATTGCCGCCACTAATTATTTTCCTTTTTATTTAATGATGTAGTTTAAGTGACTTTTATAATTGTAATGTAGGTATCTTGACTGGTGAGGCCAAGGATATATTGAATAACAGTACGAGTTGAGTATGAGGCAGTGTGCGTAGGCTGTGAGGCACCACGAATATACTGTTTTGTTGGTTCACGTGTTCTGTAAGTGGAGTGGAAATATACCATCAAGGAATGACTGTTGCATCACACTCTTTGTACTCATTAATAATTAGGATGAGGTATTAGGAAAGTATCAGGTATCAGGAAAAACAAACAAAACGTATCATTTCACTATAATAACATGAAACTTCCTTTAGATAATAGAAACATGTTAATTTTTTTTTTTATCATAGTAGGTGGTGTTTGCAGATTCACTAACAATGTAATGATACAAAAAGAGCATCCACTTCCCTTGCATTGGCTGTGCAGTGGTGTTGACTTGCACTGTTGGCCGCCTTGCTGAAACAGCTGTTATAACCTAAATGATTTTCTCACATCACATTTTTTGAAGCAAGGAAGCAGTTCTCCTGATAGAATAATAGGTTCTTCTGGCGTTTGAACCACTATATGGATGGACACCAGTTCACCTCACCTTACATGGCCGATCCATAATGTCATATCATCATATGGCCCAACCATTTGACCATTCTGTGCGTCCACCACATGACCCCATTCCAGATGCCTTTCCTTACACCTGCACCACACTAACACAATACAACAACACTTGTCAACCAAACGTTAAACACTGACTGTCAAATGCACAAGTTTTGGAGTTTGTTTCATACAAGTCCTTGAAAAAAAAGCAAATACAAAACAATTCCTTCCTGCATTTTAATTCATACTTTCCATGTGAAAGTTTCAACTGTTATTGCATAGTTCAAACATTGAAATAATTACATCAGCTGCACTTAACCTTACATTATACTATCCACTCAGCTGCCACAAAGAGTAATGCCAATGTCAAGGCCAGTCCTAAAGTGATCCAACTTTGGAAACATGGCGATGGAGGTGCCTGTTGAGGTTTCCCTTCATGGCCGTCTGGTACGGACACAGCGGACATGAGTACGGCTTCTCCCCAGTGTGTGTACGGATGTGTCTCCTCAGATTGCTGGAGTCAACTGTCTCATAATGACAGTGTGGGCAGGTCTGTGATTTCTTCCCTTTGTGAGTGTGTAGATGCCTCTTGAGTTCATCTGGATTATTGGCTTCATATAAACAATGTGGACAGATGAGGGGAGTGTCCCAACTCTGAGTGTGACACTGGCTTGAGTATTGGTTTGAGTCTTGACTCCCCGGCGGTTCCACACTGGTGTACACGCCATCATCCAACACTTGGCCGCTCACACCCAACACCTGTGAGGAATTGCCGGCAGGTCAACACACGAAATTAACATAAAACTCATCTCAACATCATTACACATCATCTTGTAAAGGAAATCAATTAAAACTCTTTGTAATTATAACAGAGAAAGTTTTATTGGTTATGACAGTGATGAATGGCAACTCAGTCCTTCCTGCAGTCTGAGTTTTGTATTTGTTGGATAATAATTCGTCAAGAAAATAATTAAGTGTTTGGCACGAAGACCGCCATTTAAACTAAAGAGATCTGGGAGAAATCCATCAAGTAATAGTAAATGGAAAGATGAATAATTATACAAATTGAAGGTTCGCAAAAAATTTTGTGCTGTCCTCAGATTGTTACTTCCTAGCTTCACCTGATAAAAGATAAAGATAAAAGATCAAATATAAAAGATATCCATATGAAATTCTATATCCCAGGTGTAGTTTAAGTCATCTCATTAATTATAACTGATTTACTTTCAGTTATTTGATTTATATTTTTTAAGGTAGATCGATCAAACCATTTTTAAAAAGATCCTAATACAAAGCTTTTCAGAGTGCCTTGTTTGTTTATATTTGATGGTTTAGTAATGGTAAAGTGTATAACAGAGTAAGAACATAAAAAAAATAATCATTCTAAAACTAAAAAGCTATACAAAGGAACAGAGAATTATTGATCAAATTAATTAAGTTTTAAAGCATGATCCATTTGCATAATGGAAAAAAAAAAAAAAAAAAAAAAAAAAAAAAAAAAAAATCATCCAGTTTGGACAGCCTGATTTGTAGCTTTTTGTGTGGCCTGGAGCAATATATATATATATATATATATATATATATATATATATATTTTTTTTACTAAGAAGTGAAGTGCATGCGGACGTGTCTTAGTAAGTCTTCTTGGTCACGCGTTCGGTAAAAGCACTGAGCACATGTGAGGTCCTTCTGCCCTTCCGTGTGAGTCTTGAGGTGACGCTTGATGTGGCTGCTCACAGTGGACTGGTAAGGGCAGTGTGGACACGTGTACGGCTTCTCTCCCGTATGCTTCCTCAAGTGAATCTTTAAGCTGCTGTTCCTGTTGCAGCGGAAGGGACAGTGAGGGCAGGAGAATGGCTTTTCCCCCGTGTGTGTACGTATGTGGTACTTTAAGTGTGATGTCTGGTAGGTGGTGTAGGCACAGAAGGGGCAGCGTAATGTCCTGGTTCCGGGGTGGTGTGTCCTCGCCTCCCTCACTCTCTCCCCGCTGGCCAGCCGAGCCTCAGCCAACAGCTTCACCTGTAGAAGATTGCTGACTTACTTAATGGGAATGCAGGCTTCATAACACACACCGTTTACTTACACACACAATGCATCACCTTAACTATATACATACACAGTCAATAGTAAGGATCACTGTCTAGATTCAATGGTATAATATTGTAAACCCAACACAGAACACTTAATTGTCTCAACTTAAAAAAGTATATTATCCCAAAATGATGATTGAATGAAACACTTTAAGTATATAGATTGTAGTATTCTATTTTCATTTATACATTTACATGAACATACAGTCCTGGAGGGTATGCAATCAAAGCCAATATATATATATATATATATATATATATATATATATATATATATATATATATATATATATATATATATATATATATATATATATATATATATATATATATATATATATATATATATATACACAACTATATAAACACACACAGTAAAATTCCCTTAACTCAGTCTGTTTGGCAGTCAAGGAAGTGTGACATTAAAAATTCCATCACTCATAATCATCAACCTTTTACCGGGATTGATGTATTGATGTATTGAAATAAGTAAAGTGTTCTGCAGCTGACCTAAACAGGAATGCCAGCTGCTTGTTCTTATTTATGCCACTTGAATGCACAGCTGGTTTGGCAGTTTATACTTGTACTATTAGGAACCTTTGATCATCTTTTGTTTCTTACTTTGGCTGACTAAATATCTCTGGATCAAAGTTTATTGTATCTATGGGAAGAGTTTTAAGAAGTCGTCCTTGCTTCCTATGGTTGTACGACAGTCCTTAGTGATGCTTAAGTCACAATGTTGGTGAACTTTAAGCTAATGACGGACCTACGCCAAATAACAGGCAAGAGGCAAGTCCATCTTTGCCTCCATAAAGTCTACTGGCGCTAACGGTTTGTGATATGTAGAAAAATAAAATAAAATAAAATCTTGGCGAGTGGTGGTGATTTAAGTTTGGATAAATGAAGTTGGTGAGTGAACACGGAGCAATTGGAAAACAACAATCACTACAGCTTGTGTGTCATTAACATGGTGCATTATTTCAAACATAGACAGCCATCTCGCTCTTAGATCTAGTATGAGTTTGGAATCTTATTATTTTAGTCAATTTAATTTCCACATTTAGTTGTGTAAATGAGTCTCGTCCTCGTCTTAACATGACTGACCTTGTGTGCAATGTTTGGGTGGAGGTGTTCTCTTCTAGGGGGGACAAGGGGCTAAGTGAGGGGAGTGTGTATGTATGTGTGCATGGGTGTGTGTATGTATGGGAGAGGAGTGTGTATGTATGTGTGTGTATGTAAGTGAGAGGAGTGTATATGTATATATGTGTGCTTGGGTGTGTATATACATGCTTTGTCTTGCCTACCAACCTTTGGGAGAATAACAGCCAGGTATATAGATAGATAGATTACCAATTTTAACTTTTAAGTCGTGGATACTTTCAGCTCTTGTGTGTGTGTGTGTGTGTGTGTGTGTGTGTGTGTGTGTGTGTGTGTGTGTGTGTGTGTGTGTGTGTGTGTGTGTGTGTGTGTGTGTGTGTGTGTGTTTGTATATATTAGTGGCTTTGGGCAAAATAGTATTTCTAATAGTATACATTTAAGATTGATTTGTACATAACGTGATTGCTCAATATGACTTGGGTTCGGCCTCAAGGGAGACAACATGTTGACATTTGAGGTGATGCAGTCGCTCATTACCAACATGAATTGCATTACTTTTCAATTCATTTATGGATGGCTAATAAGATTACGTATAGATTCAAAATGATTGGGAAAGAAAATTAAACTGAAAATTAAGTGAATATTTAACTATAAAAATGTTCTTATATCAATTTAATAGTCAAAATGTAACACTCTTGAATGAGGTCAGTGGGCAGTTCTGATAAATTGATAAATGTTTAATAAATAAGGTGCTATCACTACAAAATCATCCTTAACAAAGTCTTAATTAACTGTCTAGGGTTCAACATGTCTTCATTTCACTTGACTTTGCTCCTGAAGAACACATACAAACACATACAACAAACAAACAGGAATACACACAAAACTCCACACATCTAAAGAACAATAAACACATAAAGAATAGTTGTTCTTGGCATAGCGGGTCATCAATCATCAATCCGTCAAGACTTTCCCAGGTCAGAGTAAGGCAGGAGAGGCTTTCATATCATCTGAATAAGGTCGGTGAGGGCAGTGATAGCAGCATACGGCTTCTCTCCCGTGTGGGCGGAGACGTGCCTTTTGTAATTTGTGCTACAATGGGTGGTGAAGGGGCAGTAGGAACACTTGTGAATCTTGCGAGGGGTGAGGTGGGTCTTCATGAGTCCCATCGCTGCTCCACTGCCTCCCCTCGGACCAGTGTGGCCCAGCAACATCTGTAGGGTATGGTGGCTCTCTTACTCAAACTGACACACACTGAGGTTAACTCTTAATACTACCTTGACATGTCATTATCAATACAGGTTGCCTATCAATAATACGGCAGTCAATATTCCGGTTCCATCAGTTTCAAATTTCCCGAGTTGGTGCATCACTGTTTTCGGGAGGTGCTGTTTACGTTTATGTTTTGATGGCACTGTACCCAGAATTAGGTGTTTGCTCATGCTGGATTATTGATAGTCAACCTGTATAAGTAGAGTTAGGTTTACTTAAGTTTCTCAGATGATGACTGGCAGGTACTTAGGATTCACTCACCCAGTTTAGTTATGGTTAGTGCTTTGGTTAGTGCTCATAATTTGATGCTTGTTTTACTTCGTCAGTGTATGTTAGATGAGTAAGTTAGTTCTCATTAGCCATTCAACCCATTGTACATAAATTGTTTACTTCATGTGTTTACCTCGTGCCGGCGATGAAGAAATGTGAATGAAATATCTTTGGCGTTACAAAAGATTGTTACACTTGAAATGTCATCTTTTAATTAGTATTTTTCTCCTGTTTTAAGCCAATGGATATTTCTTATTGAATCTACCATACACATCTTCCTTAGTAGTTTCTTAAAAATGCATAATTTGTCATGATAAGCAGAGGAAATTTTAATCAATAATTGGAATCGTCATTACAGTTTATTTGGACAAATTAATGAATCAAAATAACACTCATACACAATGTTTTTCTTTAACACACTTACAAAAGTTTGAATCAACAATATAAAAAAAAATTACATCTCCCACACATGACCTCACATCACAGGTCACACAAGGTCATCAATCCAATAAATCTTGACACAATCCTAAGAAAACATAACATTTTGACAAACTCTTGTAATTTTTCCAGCTGTCACTTCCGCTAAGCATCCTCTTCATTGCAAAATTTATTCAATACATACATAGTACCATACATAAATTAGATTCAAACCTTTCATATGTACACTAATAAAGCTTAATCCTGGACACTTCCAATTGGTGTTAATATTTATTCTATACTTGCAGGGATCAAATCGTGACAGCTGTGTTGGGTCCACATGTGGCTTTGAATCACACTTCTGTGGGAGGCTCTGAAGGAGCATCTATGGCAAGCAAACTGTTTCTCCCCACGGTGAGTATTCATGTGACGTTTGAGGTGGTTGTTGGAGTTGGATCGATAGGTACAGTGGGGGCAGGAGTATGGCTTCTCACCCGTATGTGTGTACACGTGTCTCTTAAAGTTAGTGATAAAATGGGTGGTGTAGGTGCAGTAGGGACACTGGTGCATCTTCCTGTTGCCCTGATACTTGCTCAGTCCTCCTCCTCCCCCGCTGCTCTTCACTATCTGTTGGGGATGTTGGGCTTACTGATAGGTTGAGGTTGTTAAAGTCTCACACACTAACACACTAACCCAACACACTTCTAAAACCACACTCAGCCCCCAGGGAAGGTAGACCACTTTTCATGTACAAGAATCCTACGTTAAAAGTGACACTGGATTGGGGTAAAATTGTAATCGTTGAAACTCGCTAACTCAGAATACAGAGATGCCTCAATACGATAGTTTATATTTGTATTTTTGTATTGCACTCTCTTTTGTAATTCATGGTTGACTTATAAGGGAGTGAAATAAAAACCCAATTATTACTAAGTTAGGTTTAATTATACTGATGATACATGGTTTTCAATGTGCAAGAAATTACTGGAGTACAGCTTTGAAATAACTTAAATTTAATATTTTTCCCATCCTCAATGTGCAGTTCTCACCATATTTTCATGCCATGGACAGTGGTCACATGTACTTTGAGTTCTTCTCGTGTGCCTTCGAAGGAACACGTTGGACACTTGCTTCCCCGCACGTGAGTCACCATGTGTCTCTCCAGCCTCTGCTTGGTAATGGCACTATAAGAACACTGCTGGCAAGAGTATGGCTTCTCTCCAGTGTGTCTCCTCATGTGATTCCTCAAGTTAGTGGTAAAGTAAGTTGTATAGTCACAGTAAGTACATTTGTGGATCTTGAGGGTAGTGCCTGCCCTGCCTGGTGCCATGCCTCCCCTCCTGTGCCGGCACTGGTCGGCACTGTCCAACAACACCTGTTGAGTATGTCCAACTTATTCATCTGCTTCACACTTGTTTATTTACAACTGGCACACTCAATGCCAACACAAGTATACAGCTAACATGCCTCCTGTTGTTTCTTAGGTATATCAAATTACCAAGTAGAATGCATGTCATCTTAATACCACATTGACACTGGCACAAACTTTTACTCTTAACTTGTTTATCTTCTACCACCTACATGATCTCACTTCTTTGGAATAATAATGTACTTTTGGTAATAGTATACATCCTTAATTATTTTGATACAAGATGCCTAATTTCTTGGGTACCATCTGGTGTTACATAATCATTTCATCATCTGGATTCAAAGTACTGTACATGCTGTAGATCATAGCATATAAAGTAGGGTTTAGTTGGGCTTCAGGAGTAATATCATCTTATAATTTTTGTATCACTGTATATTTATTTTCATGTTCATACATCTTGCGGTACTAGTCTAACATTTTGCAGTATATTATACATTGTCACATTTCAGGAGCTTAAAGTATATTAATATAATGCAAACAATACTTTTATATATATGTTTTTTTTATGCAAACAGAAAGCCGGCCAAGGGCAAGAAAATACCCACTTAATTGCCGGTTCCCTAAAGAAAATAGTAATAAAAAAAAAGTTATGTTAGATTAGGGTTGAACGTGTGTTGATACTCCTCTCTTAAATGAGTTCAAGTTGTAGGAAGGTGGAAATACAGATTCAGGGAGAGAGTTCCACAGTTTACCAATAGAAAGAAAGGAAGGAGTGAAGATACAGGTTAACCCAAAACACTTCTAGTTCAAATTAGTGGAATCTCAGATCTAAAGTTAAGTTTACAAATAAATATAATGATTAGCGAAGGGAAATAATATAAAAAATGCAATATACCTCACAAGTGAAATCAGCATTACACAATATCTACCCACATATGCCTGTCTTGCCTGGACCCTCAAGTGGTACACACAAACATATCACTCTAGTCATTCCAAAATATCAAGAGTGTTTGGGCATTGGCATTCCTGGGAATTTCTCTGCTTGTGACGCTCCCAAATCATGTACCGTGTTAAGTTTTGGATTAGAGTCTTAGTGGAAAGGTCACATGTCGACCCGCACACCAACCAATTCTCTCACACACGAATTTATAATGTTCCTTTATATTATGGACAGAGAGAGAGAGAGAGAGAGAGAGAGAGAAAGAGAGAGAGAGAGGAGAATAGAGAGACAAAACTTGAGTGAGTTGCCACTTGTTCGTGTTCAAAACCTTCATTCATACACACTCGAGATCTCAAATCCTCCAAAAACTCATCCTCCCATTACATCTGATAATTCTCTTATTCCCACAGCATCTATCCTCCTCTTGTATGCCTTTCTAGTCACTTTACTCTCTCCAGGTGACCCAACCATCAGCGATGATCAAGTGGTCAGAAATCAATGACACAAGTTCGAATCCTGCCAGAGCTTTGCTATTTTTTTCAAGCTATCGTCGAGTGGCTGAAGAAACCCACATGCTGCTACTCAACCATGTCTTCGAGTGTGAGTGCATTGGAGACTTTAGGGGGCAGCATGAACCTTCTTAAAAATAATACTGCCGCACCACTAACAAGCGAGAGTCAACGGCTCTCAACAACTCCTATAGGGCATCAGAGCCGTGCAGATGATAGCCTAGAGGTGTTAGAGGCCATGACATTTCAACCATTTCTATCACTTCATAATTCCTTCCTTCCTTCACCCATACTGATCATACCAAACCTAACATGAACATTATTGTTACTCTCATCTACTCTTCACACCAAAACTCACTTCTACTGCTTGGATCTTACACCTTTCACATTGGTTACATTCCTTGTATATTTGCTATCCCTTTCTTTCCCTCCTTTCACCATAAGCCATGATGATAATACCACTACTTTCCTCTCACTTTTTCTCTCATTCCATATTTACACATGATGGAGCCATGCTATTTAATTGGAAAATCTATCTATCTAAATACCCAGCTAATATCTTCCTTTAAAGGGTAATAGGTTTAGGATTTGGTGAGACGCTACTCTCCTGTCTCCCTCTGTGCCGAGTCTTTTCATAAAGGAGAAAACACAGACGAGGTCTTTAGTTCCCTCGCTCATCACACACAAGGAGTAGTATGGTGATAGTATTCTTGCTGCCCCACCACAGGGCAATAAATATTGAAATTTATTTGATTAAAAGGACATTATGTCTCATAGCAATGCTTCTGCCACTCAGCTCAAAACATTGGTAAAAAAATTAAATGAATAAAAAATGGCTACTAATTTAAAAAGGAATTACTTCTACACCGATAAAAAGTTATACTTCAAATTAGTCTAATCTGACTTAGCAACTACAAGGATGAAATTCAAGCAATCATGACACCCAAAAATCATAATAAACTTAGTGTTCAGTATTTGGAGAGCGATTCAAAACTTAATATACTACCTACCACTTATTGCAGTAACAAGTTATAACTACCGTACCTAACTACATGTTAAACCACCACCTATGATGCCTCATTGAAACTCACTATGCTAACCACAACAAATAATGGTTATCTCATGAATGGTCTACACTCATACCTTACTTAAAGATAGCTACTTATAATTATTAAAGGAATTGTTCCCTTTCACCTTCACTTTTTCATTTAAATAAATCTTTCTTCCCTAAATGAAAGTAAGCAAGATTCTTTCTCAAGTAAATACAATTACATAACAAAATCAAACTCACTAATAAAGCAACAATAAGATAATTAGAAGCTGACATTAAATGCATTATAACTAAATCCTAAATGATACCTATAAATGTTCTCCCTCAGCCTTGTGGTGAGATAATATATGATTCCTCAACGTTCCTTTCTGCACAGTTCGGTAAGGACAGTGAGGGCAGGCGTACGGCCTCTCTCCTGTGTGTGTGCACATGTGCTTGGTGAGATGGTCTTTTGTAGTGGATCGATACGGACACTCAGGGCAAGCAAATGGCTTCTCTTTGGTGTGGGTGCGCATGTGGTTCCTGAGATTGGTAGTGACTTGGGTGGAGTAAGGACAGTAGGGACACAAGTGCTTCTTGGAGGTGGAGGTTTGGCCTACCAGCACCCGGGGTCTGCCCTTCTTGCCCATCTCCTGCTTCTCACTCTCCACCCCTTCCTGCAGAGGATGTCATCATCACTACCCATTCCAAGACAACAATGTGAAATACTCACTCACTTAATGAAGCATCTCATCACATGCACACTTGTCAATTATTTCATACAAGAACAATGCCATGCCAGGACTCTTAGCCTGCAAAATACATATGGAAATAAATAAATTCTCTAAAATTTTTGTTTTTGTATTTATAATTCCCTTGTGTAATTTTGTTGGCCATAAGAACGGTGGGATTAATTATTGATGGATTTACGTTTCTAGCGAGTCTGTTCCCTAATCCCAGTAAATGTTATGGGACAAATGCACTTCTTAATGTAAATGGTTTTCAGCCTAACAGTTTTGCATTTGTTAAACATGTAATAACATCACAAGTATGTATGCTAATGACATAACATGCACAAACTAGCATGGAATGGATTGGAAGTAATTTGTGATTGTTTGTTTTGCATACTATGCATAATGGTATGGAAAGTATTCTGAGTTGATGATCAGTAATTATAAGCAATGTCTATCAATCAACTTTTTCAAATATTTATGTAAAAGAAGATTGAGTTGAATCCATGTTGTGTTGTGTTGTGTTGAGGGATCAGCTTTCTGCCAAACATCCGTCTACATCAGGTTTGAACTTGAAGATTTGTAAGCCTGTCCTGTTCTCCTACATGTAATTTACTAATAGTCACATGTAGTCCATCATATACCTTAGTTATAGTCCTACAGGTCTTTCAGTATCTATTATTTTTATGTTATGTAATCAACACAAAATGTTAAAATACAAGTAATTAAATAAATAGATAAAAAGTAACAAGTGTTCCTTATTGGTTACCTTTGTTTAGAATGTATTTTTTAAACAACACTGTCATTGCATGACCACCAAAATTTACCAACAAAATCCTGTTCAACGTGAAACAATTCAACATCCAATCAAAAAACCTCCAAATCCAATGAGTGCAATAACTTTTGAGAGCAACACAAGACTGAGTGTGTTCAAAGGACAGGCAGTGGAAAAAAAACTAAACCATTCACCATTTATAACACTATTTGTAACATAAAAAACTGATAATTCCTGCCATATTCCCAAGGGCTGTAATTATATAAAACAACCGACAGACTTCTTTCCACTACAGTCCAATGAAACATGAAGTGATTCTGTCTCAGTGATGTGCTTACACAAATTTTAGGTTGTTATTTGTCCCCTTCCCATCCAATAATTTTTTCTTCAATCAATTTACAATATGATGTAAAGCATACTCCTAACTGACACCAAACACACAAGAACACAAGTGCTTCATCCCACCAAACCCAAAACAGAGCAATTACCTTTCACTCTCAAAGGAAATTGTGTGTGTATGTGTGTGTGTGTGTGTGTGTGTTATTCACCGTGGTTTGGTTTGGTCTGGAGGATCACATGCTGGATCATCAGCCATTACCCTTCCCCGAAAGAGTTCAAAGTTCAGAGATGGATGTATGAGTAAGGCGAGACTTCTCACACATCAAACACACCACCATCCCCTTGCCAGGTAGAAGGTGAGGAGGTTAACCACTGAACCACGGGAGCAGTGTGTGTGTGATACAAATTTTGAGATTAGATCAATGAATATAAACAATTGGGAGATAAAATGCAAAGTTGTTTTTTATAATGTACTTCTCTAAGTTATGGAACACTTATGGCAATACAATGTGACTTTTACATCTATAAATATGCATTAGGATCGAGTAGGAACATACAAAAGTAAATAAACACATCTTAACAACACTGGTGGAATCACATCAATCTTTACATTACACTTAAAAGTCACACGCAACACTAAAGGTAAGATAAATAGACCTTCTATATAATATTATGAACATGTTAGGTTAGTCAAAGTTTGTGTAACACTAAAAACACAGTATTATAAAATTTCTCAGCATGAATCAAAGCTCTTGAGTCACCATTAAAAGTTTTAAAATCCTTTCATAAGTGTAATCACCTTTGTTTTCAGGTTAAGGAAACACTTAATAAACATGAGTTACGTCAATTCATCATAATTGACAACCATTCCCTCCACTGCAGACAGACTAGACTAATTAGCTTCCACTCATGGGTTCAATATTCAT
This sequence comes from Cancer borealis, assembly GCA_036785275.1. Classification (NCBI taxonomy): domain Eukaryota; kingdom Metazoa; phylum Arthropoda; class Malacostraca; order Decapoda; family Cancridae; genus Cancer; species Cancer borealis. The sequence goes on along the minus strand of JAXIVD010001409.1, from coordinate 51,240 downwards.
TCAGTTTCAATCAATTCACGTATCATCGTATTAGCTGCCATATCATCTCACTCACATTAGTTTGTTCTCAAGGCATTGATGATATTTTCTTTTTCTTCTCATCTCTCTGTCGTGTATCTAAACATTTCACTTTGAGAGACATTTACTTCAAACTTTTTCAGAATCATTAGTTCTGATTCTTATTTGCATCACACTTACTCTTCATGAATATAGAGTAATGCAAAAGGTGCAGTAAAGTTGTACACTACTATGGTGCTTAACTTGATTCAATTGGCCGGTAAGTGTTGGGTGGGAGTAAGAATTATTTCCTTCACAGTAATTGACTTTTTGGCATCTACATTATCACAGTTCACTTGCCCAATGTTTCTCAAAGTATCTATTTAGTTTAATTCAAGCTGCCAGGTAGAACAAAAGGATTAACAACTTTATATTTTGTTTTTAATCCCAAATAAGCTTGAAGAACATGGGTTTGTGTTCTTATATCTATGCAGGTTGTTTAATAACTGTCTTGGTTACAACCCAAAATCTTGTTTCATATGTTGTCTCCAGGTCCATCAAGACTGCATACAATTTTTTATCCTTTTCCAAGCATTCTTTCAATATTATTTTACTCCCATATATTTGATCCCCAGAGCTATTTCTCTTTTTCATTTATAGAATTCTTTGGATTTGGCAAAATATGAATATAAATGATTCAGTGTCCTTCAAAATTGCCCACTGTTTACAATGTTTTTTTTCTTAACTGTTTTCTCTACTAACTTTGTAAATTAATTCACATACACACAACAACTATTGCAACATATCTGAAGCCACAAGTTCTTTATATTTGCAGCCTTCAACACCACCGTCAATAATTTTGTTCATTACATTTATAAAACTCGACAAATAAAATAACATTCAGAACTTGGAAAACTTGGAAACAATTAAATATGAATTACATTAACTATATGACACTAAATATTCCATAGTCTTTAATTAAAAGGTATAAAAACATGTATAGATGGATAAAGAATGAGAGAGAGAGAGAGAGAGAGAGAGAGAGAGAGAGAGAGAGAGAGAGAGAGAGAGAGAGAGAGAGAGAGAGAGAGAGAGAGAGAGAGAGAGAGAGAATACTAGTTATATTCTAAAAGTCAAAAGGTAATTGGGCATGTTTGATGGCATGCCTTTTGAGTCTTTTTTTGGATATAGCCGTGTAGGGACAATAAGGGCACGAGAAAGGCCTTTCCCCCGTGTGTGTCTTGATGTGATCCTCGAGTGTTTGTTTAGTAATGGCGCGGTAAGGACAGTGGGTGCACGAGTACGGCTTTTCCTTAGTATGAGTGCACATGTGATTCTTTAGGTTAGTAGTGACTGAGGTGGAGTATGCACAGTAGGGGCAGCAGTGTACCTTAGCCGAGGCAGCCATACCCATACCCGTGCCACTCCTAGTCTCTGCATCACTACCCGCCTCTTGACAGCCTGTGTTGAGCCTCACCTGCAGAGGATACCTGGCTTATTCAACATTACAGGTATTATCACACACCATACCACACAACTAACAATTTAGTCTAAACATGAAAAGTTTAAAAACAATCGAAACCTCCTCACACAAAACTGACCAACAGTGAGAACGTACTATATTCTGCGCCAACTTTGTGAAAGAAATATTCTAATCTTGTTGAGTTGAGTAGACATCAAAATGCCTTTCATCATTTACATAAGAACATAAGAAAATAAGGATTTGCCACAACTTATTCATGGGAGTCAGAATTGTCAATATTTTAATGAACATCAAGTAAAGAGAACATTTACTAATGGAAATCAACATGTATCTGACACTCACAACTATAAAGCCCCATCAACACACATTGTTAGGGTTGTAAGCCCATCCATCCCACACTACAGGATAAACCTCATAGCTTAGTGTGTTGAGTTATGCAATTTGTGGTACGTGGGTTGCATTTTAATTTGTTTTCTGATGATGCAACTCTACCATGTTTGGGCACAATTGACATTGTTCCAAATGTAAAAACAAAAATGGTATCCAGTCTAAAAGACTTATAATACGAGTCGAGATTGAAATTGATAAATTTGTCAACATTGAAACAGAAGAGAAAGAGTTGGTATGAAAGCAATATATAGTTTGATAATGGATTAAAAGTATTGCAAGATGACTTACAATGTTAGTATGGGATGAAACAAGAGAAAAGGAACACAAAACAAATTCAAACAACACCAGACATTTGAGAAATGTCAAAAAGAAAAGTATACAGTTATCCATTTAGAGCAATCAACACTACCTGGAATGTTTCAAGACAAAGGTAATGAAAGGTGAGAGTATCCACAACTTAAAAGTGGAGTCATAGAAAACAACTATTTAAACAGGACAGTACGAACATAGTAAGTAATAACGCGTAAACTAAGTCAAAACACACACATACACACACACACACACATACACACACACACACACACACACACACACACACACACACACACACACACACACACTCACTCACTCACACACTGAAACTTTGGCAGTAGCTTTTAATATACTGAAAAATTTTCCATTATAAAAGTAAGACTGCAAATCATAACTAGGAGCATAAGCTTAAGTTTACCTGAAACAAAACGGTCGTGTGCGTGTGTGTGTGTGAAGCCTGTCAACTTTCCTTTGGGTGCATAACACATCACACCACAACTAATAATAAACAGTCCAGCTCAATGTAAGACTGACACACCTCGACTTTCAATGCAAGTAACTGTTTGTGACTCGGCAAAACACAACATTTACACTTCAAAAGGAGAGAAAACACTTTCCAAAAATAATTGAAATAACAATAATAGTAATATGTTGGTTCCTTCATATCTTTATCATTGTCAATTACATCTATATATAATTAATCAAATCAACTATATTTCAAGTTCTACATTATCATTTAATCTATTTCAAGAGCTTCACAAACTTCATATAATCAATAGTATTTAGTTTGAACAATTTGAAAAGCTGTATCGTCATTCAACAAAAATAACAAAACCTTTTAAGTAAATTTCCAATACACAAGTTCACTCCTTATACTGTGACCGCATATAAAACAAATACACAATTCGCAAAACTTAGGGGTTAAACATTTTTCTTCCTATGATTTCTTGGTCAAATAATATACAAAATAGTCCAATATAGTCAATACCTCTCCTCTTGAAGACCAACACAACCTACTGCTTCAGCATGTGGATAGCCAGCATGTGGTTCCTCAAAGCACTTTTCTCTCTCGCTCGGTAAGGACAGAATCTACAAGCAAAAGGTTTTTCTCCGGTATGAATCAGCATGTGCCGGTTAAGACCTTGCTTTGTGGTGGCTCCGTAGGCACATAATAGGCAAGAATAAGGCTTCTCTCCTGTATGTGTTCTTATATGCTCAACCAGAGTCTTTTTTGTGGTTGTCTTATACACACAGTAGTTACAGGAAAATGGCTTCTCTCCGGTGTGTGTGCGAAGGTGATTCTTATAGTTAGTGATGTAAATAGTGGTATAAGAGCAATAGGGACACTTGTGCATTTTGTCGGAGGATGGGGCACGGCGTCGTCTTGCAGCACAGGCACCACCCTGATCATCAATCATCTCACAGGTGTTCTCCAGTCCTACCTGTGGAAAACCGTCTCTCGTAACGTGATTCCAGGTGCACAAATATTGGCATGCATTGTGTGTGTGTGTGTGTGTGTGTGTGTGTGTGTGTGTGTGTGTGTGTGTGTGTGTGCGTGATAACATTGTATGGATGTGTATATCTACTATTCATGCATGTGAGAAGGGACGGATAATGGATGGCACATAAAAGACATTGCAAGTGTAGAACAATGTCTGGAGGATACATTTTTTATAAGACACTACGTAATGAACACATGAAATTAAGGTTGAAAATGATGCAGAAAGTAGTTAAGAATCCCTCCATTAAGTAGATAGAGAAGTAGAGGAACAAGTTGAGAAAAAATCATAAGCAGGAGCCTTACTTTGAAGGTCTGATGACAAACTAGTCGAGTAATAACTTCAATGCTTTGTACACTTCAGTTAGACTTTGGTATTACTCTCCCTCTCTTACATACACGCACACCCACCCACCTACCCATACCCATCCACCCACACACGTACACAAACACACACACCCACACACCCATTCATACCCACACCCACAGACAAGCTTTTCCACACTCCACACTGCTTGCCAATACTAAACTCGATACAATTTTGTTAAACTTATGAAGAATCTTACAATATAGAATTAATTTTTCCTTTTTCTCTAATAAAAGTAAGTGTTTGAATGAGAGAAAGTAGCAAAACAATGATTAAGATAAGAATGATGAAGACAAATGACAAAGTGAATATGGTTGTAGGCAATGTGTGAATGGCAGTAAATAAAGAACAAGGAAGTAAGAAAGAATTGAAATAAAACATTGATCAGTTGACAGGGAAATAAATGTTTATAATCTTGCACAATCCAATGACAGTAAGGAACACGAGATCAATGGAAAAGGAAACAGGAATGAGACAGAAGAAGGTAGTTGAGGTCGAACTGAACTAAATCAGACGGTGGATGATGTTCAACGAGTGTCTTGTTGATGCATAAAGCAATACACTAACAAAAACACAACTCAAAATGGACAACATTACTTAACACACTGCAGGATTAGGCCAAGAAAAGGTGATGATAATTGGAGTAATAAGCTTTATTTTGGGGAAGAGTACAACACTCTCTCTCGCTCTCTCTCTCTCTACACATGCACAATGTTAAGCCCTTGTTTTTCAAGGAAATTCTCTCCCTTTGAAAAAAAAGTCTCTCCCGTTTCGTACAATGTATCATGTAATACAAAAAGCCTTTTGCTCCCATTATTCAAAATTTGGTTTCACTATAAAGTGTTTATAGTATTATTACACTCAACTTATAACATTATTCTTAATGAAGGAAGTGAAATGTCTCTTCTCTGCATAATTACAAAGTGTGCGACTGATAACTAGATATTCAGTTAAGGTTTTGAAATAGTGAATCAATATAATTCAACCATAAAAAAAACCATGTTAAAAAGATGACTGGTGTGTATATGTATTATACTTTGTGACTTTATATTTTGTAAAGAAGTCAATATGAATATGAAAGACCAAATATTAATATTCTTTACTGTTCAAACTTATGTAATGATACCAATGGAAAATATCGTTTTGACAATGATAGAAAACATTACAATAATGTTTACAAAGAAGCAATAAAGAAAAGAAGATGCATAAAAAGCATTTCTATATATACTTTTGGTCCAAGGTTTATCTAAACCCTTACAAGGAGGCAGAAACTTAAAAAAAATACAATGTTTTATGCCATGTAAGATGCTATGTCATGGAAGACAATTATAAAAAACAAATAATAAAGTAATATTTTATCTCCGCAAGCAACACAACCAAAACAACGACTTATTGGCTGTATTTTCACACAAATATGCTACACTCACCTTCTAATATCTTTCATCAGTCATTACTGACAGCAACATTAATTCTTACTCAATATTTGTACAATAGAAACATTAATTTCTACCCAAAACATAAGTGTTAACTGATGTCTATATCCATGTGTTGCAACAAGGATAAAAAAATTATTATACAAAAAAAATAATAAAAAATAAAATAAATAAAATAACAAAATAACATGATAGCCTAAATTACACCGAGACTGCATGAAAAGACACAGTAGTCAAATGTAAACACGTCTTAAGTCTTCTTACTAAATTAGAGTTGAGTTTATTTTCCATTATTACTTCACTGTTTCCTTCCGTGGTTGGTCAAGACGTGGTGTTTTAGTGTCACTTTCTGCACTGCTCGGTAAGGACAAAAATTGCAAGCAAACGGCTTTTCCCCCGTGTGCGTCCGTATGTGTGTGAGCAGGTTGGGCTTGGTGGTGGTGCGGTAGGAGCAGTGAGTGCAGGAAAACGGCTTCTCTCCCGTGTGCGTCCGAATGTGTCGGTTCAAATTGGCCTTAAAGTTAGTGGTGTAGGAGCAGTATGTGCATTGAAGCATTTTCCTTGTAGGGCTTAAACTCCTGTCCGTGCACAAGGTTGAGTCTTCATGAGCCTGGCAGCCACTTCTGTCCAGCCCCACCTGCAGGGATACTTGTCTTACTACTACAGATCAACTTTAACTAACTCACAACACTTAATCTGGACTCTCCTTACTTTATGTGTGTGCCCTGAGTATGTGGTTTCTAAAAATACCATTCACTATGTTGCACACTCAAACATCAGTTAGGTTCTATTAACTAAGAAACCATTATAATTTGATTTCTACATCAATTTCATTTCTTTTTGTAATTGAAAGTTTTTTCCAAATCCTGAAGATGTTTTTGCTTTCATTTAAAGAAACAACAAAATAATTACTTTCCATTCTACTGAAATTTCCAAGAAAACTATCATAATGGCAAACATTCGAAGAAGCGCTTACTTCAATTTCAATCAAGTGATATTTTACTCCTACAAACCAACACTAAATAATCACTGAAAGAATAGGAGAAACCCAGAAGGAAAAGATGTTTCATAACCAATACTATGAACCTTGAAAGGAAGGAAGGACAGCAGTGCAGTGCAAGACATGCATTCAGTTCAATGACTACTTGGAAGAGATCAAAAGTTTGGCTTCAAAGAAATATGTTCATGTGAAATAAATGCAACAGTTTACAGTAAAAAAAACACCTGAGAGTTTGAAATGATGATGTTGAAAGATTAGAATTTACTGAAGAGAACAAAGGAAGGTTAATATGCAATGCCACTGTGAAAGATGAAAACATAAACAGAAGAAAACTTGGAGCCGAATGCAACAGTATAAAGCAGAAAACAAGTACATTACATTAATACCATCAAGGTTAACTCATGCATGTGTGGAACTTAACTTTCAAAACAACAATGATGATAATGGTGATGCTAATGAGTGTTGAGGTGGATGGGAAATTAGGTCTACTTTATAGTTTTAAATAGTTTGATTATTTCATTATTTCTTTATCAATACATGAAAATATAGACAATTTCTAACCAATGAGTATTTCAACATTAGTTTCTCTCTGTTAGAATTCCCAACAATGTTTAGTCATTCACACGCCACATTAGTCAAAAGTACAAAGCCCATCTTTGAACCCTCCTGTCAACCACAATAAAATAAAATAAAATAAAATAAAATAAAATAAAATAAACAAATAAAATATATAAACAAGTAAAAACAAAGTTACTCTGCCATGATCCGGTAATTTTTTGTTGTTGGACTTTCACTGATTTTGAGAATGTAATAATGTTTTGTGGCAAGTTTAGAATCAATGAGTTATCCGTTTCCCAAACAAACCCTTCCTAGGTCTATTTTCAGTTTACAATGAATTGTTTAGTACTCTTATCAAATAATTCACTAATGAAAGTTAACATTTAGTTGAAAAAACATGAGTATGAACAAAAAAATATATATGATAATACATGACTGTTATAAATTTGATAATGATAGATATGGAAACATGACAATGAGAGCATTACTCGTTTGCTGTATGTTACAATTGGATAAATACACACACACACACACACACACACACACACATTCATACACTTTTTATACCATCAACGTTTAAATATAGTAACTGAAAGACCCTCAAATTACTACTTACACATCATCTATTACATCCAGGTAGGGAAGCTAGGTTTGAGTGGTGACTCAGCGTGTGGTTCTTGAGTGTGCCTGACTGTGTGCAGCGGTAGGCACACACTTTACAAGCATACGGCTTCTCCCCCGTGTGGATCAATATGTGGCGCTTTAACGTATCTTTAGTAGCCGCCCGGTACTGGCAATGAGCACAAGCAAACGGCTTCTCTCCGGTGTGAATACGTAAATGATTGTCAAAGTTGAATTTCTTGTTAGTGGAATACCCGCAATGTGAACAGTGGCGCAGCTTGTTAGCCGGTGCAGCTGTCCCTACAAGCCCTGTGGTCACTCCCGGCTCTGGCCTACCACCACCACCACCACCACCACCACCACCACCATCATCACCACCACCACCACCACTGTCACTGTCCAACCTCACCTGCAAGGGAGTCCGAGCTTACTAAGGGAAGGTAGTATAGGTAGATAACAATTAATCTAATTTTACTTAACCACTTTATGATGTCACTCTACTGTATGGTGACCATCACCTTCTTTTTCTAATTTAGTTTAGGTTAGGTTAATGTATTGTATTATCACTATCACCTGTTTTTTGTCTATTTTAGGTTAGGTTATTCTACTGTATTGTGACTGCCGCCTTCTTTTTCTAGTTAATTAAGGATAAAGGGAGAAGATAAAGTCCCAATCCCATAGTGGTTACACATGCTCTTCACCCAAAAAACTAACAGACAAAACTCAGTCACCAGTTTGTATGAAAAAAAAAATATATATATATATATATATATAAATAAATAAATAATAATGATAATAATAATAATAATAAATAAATAAAATAAATCATACCACAATGTTATACGTAATCATAAAACCATGTACGTAATCACATCCTCATAACAGCAAACACACATTACCCACACTAATCCTCGTTATGGATGGAACACACAACAATAATAGGGTCAGCGGCTAAGTTGGATGACCTGAGGAGTAACTATTCTGATTTTCCATGGAATAATTACCACTTCCGTGTCAGAGATCCATCCCTTTGTACCGAATATGAGATTATTGTCTCTAGTATGGAAGTGTACATCAAGACCTTAAATATTCTTCACAACACCAGTATCCATCCTCCCTATCCTCCACCTTGTCTCCAGTCTTTGCCAAACCATTAAGACCGTACTTGTTATTGTTCATATTCAGTGTTGATAATAATACATTCCTCCTCCTCCTCCTTCCTTCCTTCCCTGGTCTTCCCCGGCACACAAATAGTGATTCATTGCTACTATCACTCCACCGCACTCAAGATGCCACAACGAACCAGCAAAACAACCAAAAAACCTTGAGAGAGAGAGAGAGAGAGAGAGAGAGAGAGAGAGAGAGAGAGAGAGAGAGAGAGAGAGAGAGAGAGAGAGAGAGAGAGAAAGAGAAAGAGAGAGAGAGAGAGAGAGAGAGAGAGAGAGAGAGAGAGAGAGAGAGAGAGAGAGAGAGAGAGAGAGAGAGAGATTCAAGGTAATCCAAATCACTGTTACGAACTTGCATATAACTCCAGAATTACATTGTTAACATCTAATTATCTATTTACCAGACTGTTATCCCTCTAAAGTTTAAAGGTGAGTAGCCAATACAAGGCATACATACATACATACACACACCCGTTCATACATACATACACACACCCGTTCATACATACATACACACACCCGTTCATACATACATACATACACACTCTTCTCACTCAGGTTTGTTTCAATGTTTACCAAGACATGTAATTTGTATATAAAAACAAAAATGAATAAACGGATCTCAACTGTAACTGTACTCAAGACTTACATTATATATTTCTCTAACTTATTATTATTATTATTTTTTTTTTTAAATCTTTGTATGAGGTAGGTGTGGATTTGCATTCCTGTCATAATGTAGAAGCAAAGTATATAAAAGTAAAATGATGACCATGTAAGCAAAAGAAACAGCTTCATAATACTGTTAAAAAGACTCTAGAAAATGTGATTGATGCATTTAATCTGTTTCCAGAATAAATGTCAATGTGCACAAATTATTTTTCTAAGTCTGTCTGTCATGTAAAAGCTGTCATTCCCGTACACTTGGAAATGACTACAAATAATGTGTTGGAATGCTATTTGCAGTGAAAAGTGTTAATGTGACTTAAAAACATTGTCATACTCAGACATTTACGTACAAAAAGAAAGAAAGAAATAATGAATAAAAAAAAAAGATTAAAAAAAGACAAAAAATAACAATAATCAATTAATTAACCATAAAAAAGAATACTAAATAAATAAATCAATAAAATATATATAAAATTTTAAAAAGTCTAAAACTGGGAAATGGTGAGCAGCAAACTTTCTTTATGGTGATAAAAAGCAATTCATTTTGACATGGAATGCACCACGATATAATTTATTGTCATAGAAATGTGGCAGACAACTTTGGAAGAAAAGTATAAGTTGCACAAATGCACCTGATCACTAATATCACTGGGTTATTATATTTAAAGGGAGTTCATATCACACAAATATCAGTACAATAGAATCTAATCACATTGGTGCAAGGATTCCAAAATAATCTTTATATTATCTGTCTCCTTTAATATGGCTTCAGGGTTTTATCACTATCAGTCACACAATATAACCAAGTATATATATAGCAATGAGGATTTACAAATTACTGTTGAATAAGTCTATTATATCTTAATACTTTACCCACATTGTGTCAAGGAAACTAACTTTCCCCAATCAACTTTTTAACAAAGGAATAATATAATATTAGGAATCCCTGCTTTGATTTACTATATATATATATATATATATATATATATATATATATATATATATATATATATATATATATATATATATATATATATATATTAAAATCCATTCCAATATAAATGATCAAAGTAATAAGTATTGATGACTAACATATCACACCATTCAAATATATGTAAGCACCTTTCATTCAGCTAATACTGACAAGTTAAAAATATGCAAATAAATCTTTGAATAAATCTTACACTTTGGTAACAACGGTCTGTCATGAGAGTGAGTGATTCTCTAAACACAATGATACTTCCTTCCTTCCTTGTTAACTGTGTAATGAGACTGTTCATCCTAACCTAACCTAACACTACTCCAAGAAACACAAACACCTAACACACTCCAACACTGAGGTAACACCACTTGCACACACACACACACACACACACACACACACACACACACACACACACACACACACACACACACACACACACACACACAGACACAGACACAGACACAGACACACACACACACACACACACACACACACACACACACTTAATGGTTTCTAAAAGACCTTCTTCTTCTCACCACATGAAGGCATTGCACTGTGAAACCATTAAAAGCTCCGTCATTGGCCGTTTCTCAGAGTTGCATATTCAGCGTGGTGTTTATTCATGTGTGTCTTGAGGTTGCCCTTCTGAGTGGAGCGGTAGGGACAGAAGGTACAAGCAAATGGTTTTTCTCCAGTATGGGTTCTGAGGTGGTTCATAAGATTGGTTGAGGTTATGGTGAAATAGCTGCAGTAGGTGCATTCAAATTTCTTGATGAGATTAGTCCAAGGTCTGACGTGACCCTCTGGCTTCTCATCCCCAACTGTACTCTTGGAGCAACCACCCACCACAGCAAGCCGCCCTCGGCTGTTCTTCTTCTGCAGGTGCATCACCAAGGCCTGTTGAAGGATGCCCAGCTCTCAAAATACGTATATAGAAATTCAAGCCAATTTACCAAGTGTACACCTAGCACATCACTTGCAAAGTCAACCCAATTATTCTCATTTGTAGACAGCTTATCAGAGGCAAAGACTACTTATTCATAATCAAGTATGTCCATTGTTTTAATACTGGATCAAGTCTAAGCGACCCAAGGCAAACGAGAAAAAACACGGGTCAGTGTTAAGAATGAAACCGCACTTAAATGCAATTACCAGCTAACACATGAGTTGTTTTTACAGATAAAGAGTCACATATGTTTCAAAACCAACACAACACAACACACCTGAACCTCAACTCAACAATGAATGACCTACAGACACTATTAGCAATGAGGAGAGGAATCAAAAGGAAGGTGACAAATCTATCAGTTTTATTAACGCAAAAGAAAACAATAAAATATATTTCATCTCTAACTGCCAGACAGACGCATAACTTACGAGGTCAACTACTGTCTGACAGAAGGTAAAGTAATCTGTAGTGTGTGGTGAAGGCAAACAAACAATCTTTAAAGTCTACACTGCACTAGTCAAGCTTTCCAACACAAATCCTATTGTCTAATGTTTTAGTGAAATTGCACACTTTTATGCAGGCTATTGACAGTGAGGCGCTGCTCTACTCAAGTGCATTTACACTGCTCAGCTATTTTGTATCCAAGACAGCACACAATCTGTTTCCATTTCATCTTTTGAAAATATATACATAAGGCCTCACCAAAAGTAGCAGTATAATTTCAAAACCATTAATTCAATTTAAATACTCAGTGATCAACAGTTGCACGTGCAAGATACTTTTCCTATATTCTATATGTTGAAGCAATTGTGATAAATATAATTCTTTTACTGCTTCAAGCATTATATCATCTTTTCCAGTTTATTTTATTTTTATGATATTATTTATTACTCATATAAATACACATAAATGTTATTTTTGGTATCATTGATCCAAGGTTGTATCATGAACTGAACTGGAAACAATTACTGCTTATAAAAATACCTCTAATTTTTAATTAAATAAAACTGAATTGAAATTATTTTCTTACAACTACAAGGCACATTATCTTTATTTTCTTATAGAATTTCAACACAATGTATTACTGTGTAACAGCAATGGTAAATGACACCTTGGTGTTAATCTAGAAAAAATTCATTAAACTATTGATAAAAAACAAAATTTACATATATTTTTCTCTCTCAACAGTGGACAAAACACACAATAATCACAACTCTGTTCTCAAAATGTGTTTTACTTAATCTCAATAAGCTGATAAAGCATTCACAAATAAAGCTTGGCTTCTAATACTAATAATTCCATATTTCAACTTCCATATAATCAATTTTAAAGGTGGTGTCTTATGATATATTCCAGCAAATCCATTACTGTCATATTGATATAAGTTTCCACAATCAATATAAGAAACAGTATTTTTGTTCCAAGCAAACTGGAACACTGGAGAGTTGAGGAAGAAACTTATACATCACACACCACCTCCAACCCAACCTTCATCAGGAATCACACCGAGAACAGTCTTACTAAACAAATCAATTTTGAATGACCACTTATTTTTACGGTGGTTCAACACTGATCACGTGAACCGGTGTGAGGAATGCTGGTACTAAGTGGTGAGGAAACTGTACTAATATTAAACAAAGTTAAAGATGAGGAGGATGAAATTAAATCAAGAATTTGCAGATCACGTAAATGATGATAAAATATTATAGCTTCTAAAAATATTAGAAACCAATTAATCAACTATTGATTATTATCAATGTACATTTGTACATTTTATGAAGTAATAACAAAATCATCACTCACACAGCTGCACAATTCTACCAATTTGTAGCTTGAGTTATAGATGGATAACTATATCTAATAAAGTTTTGTAATGCATTTAACAACATATAGTTACAACCAATTATATGTTAGATAACTACAGAGGTTATGTATCTGTGAGAGGTCCAGCAGCACTGAAACATTCAAACAAAATAATATCGTGTTTCATAATAGTCATGCATCTAACTAATGCCTTTCCAACCATGAATTCATCACAATACTCCTAGGTTACTGCATCACTAACCTAACCAAGCACCGAGTCAGGCTAACTACCAAACCAACTTGCATTATGTCAAATTGAGGAAAATAATTCCAATAATACTGATACAAGTGATCATTTTCAATATTTCAATCCCTTCAATTATAAATACATCAGACACCACCTTAAGCCTTGATCAAATGGTTGTTGAGAATGTAACCTGTACAGCTATATTTACAAATGTCCAGTTTATGAAGTGACGTTAAGTAGTCCATGATACTTAGTGAACATGAAGTCAAGTTATTGCATACAAGTTATGCATCTATTGAAGGCAAAGGTTTTTACTGTTGCTACTATGTATTGCACAAGTATTATTGACTTAAGACTCCTGAGGTTGAATGAAGTGATACCAATACTTCCACATGACCCATTCTTGTATAGCAATGTGGGGGATTTGAGAAGAAGAAGAAGAAGAAGAAAAAAAAAAAAAAAAAAAAAAAAAAAAATATATATATATATATATATATATATATATATATATATATATATATATACACACACACACACACACACACACACACATATATATATATATATATATATATATATATATATATATATATATATATATATATATATAAATAGATAACAAGGGGGCAGAAGCCACATAATGCAAGCAAACAAAAATAATAATTTGGGTTACCTTAGAATTAGTTCAATGTTTCAGCATTCAGCACTTTCAATGATATATACACTTTAAGAGTTCTGACTGTCAGTCTCAGATATTTGAAGACATCCAATCTGTCTTTTATTCCCACTTAATTAGATGTTAATCCTATGTCTAGTCCGTTCATGGTTACGCAATACATCCTTGCGGTTGCTGCGAAAAGAACATTCTCTGCAGGCGAAAGGCCTTTCTCCCGTGTGTGTCCGCACGTGGCGAGTGAAGTCCCGGGAAGTCTTGAAGGTTGCCCGCCAGCAGTACGGGCAGGTAAAGCCTCGTGATCTACCATCTTTCCCACAGAGTGATGAGTGTGCCTCCACCTCCAACTCCTACGGACGGTAGGGATATCATATTGACCATAGCTACACTCAATACCACACCTATAACAACCCACACCTACAACATGGCAAACAAACCTTCATTCATGACAAAGTAAAGCAGTGAAAAAAAATTAATAGTGATCTTATAAATTTAATCCCACCTCCCACCACTGAACCAGTTTTTGTTTCAGATTACAGCTAATTTGGTCCAAAACATCAGATAAAAATGCTAAACTCATATATTTTTTCCCTTTATACAAAAACATACACAATTGCAATATTCTCCACTGTAAATTCCACCTTAAAAGCTCCCTTCCTCATCTTGTGTGTGTCTAAACTAAACAATACCTTATCTGCAAGGACCACAACACAACACAACACAACACAACACACCATACCAATGATACAGAAAGTAATATTTCTATACTTGTCTATGAAACGTATCAAGTAAATAAATAAAATAAATAAAAAAACAATAATAATAATAATAATCTATGTATATTGATAATAGTGTAAAGACATTCTGGTAAATAATCCCCGGAGTGAAAATGGTTGAGTTTCCCCACACATGAAAGGCAGTATTGTTCCTTATTCCAAATTGATGCTTTATGGTAACAAAACTAGGGATGGAATAGGCATTATGTTGGAGAGAAAGAAAGAAAGAAAGAAAGAAAGAAAGAAAAAAAAAAAAAAAAAAAAAAAAAAAAAAAAAAAAAAAAAAAAAAAAAAAAAAAAAAAAAAAAAAAAAAAAAAAAAAAAAAAAAAAAACCCACCACCACACCACCACCACCACACACACACACACGCAGCAGCAGCACTATTAACTTCCTTCACTTGACTTCCTTCCTTTGACGGGTTACCCAACAAGCTGCACACTACACAGGAACCTCCTTAACCCACAATAATAGTTCCAGAATAATAACAACAATGGTTTCTTTCTTCCTCACTTCATTTCCTTCCCTTCCTCTATTTCCCAAGTAACGCGATAGTGGTGGTGGTGGTGGTATAATGTTGGTTATAAACAAACAAAAACTATGAAGAAGTTAGTGAAGTATTGATGTTTTGATAGACAATACAACCCCACAACCCACAATCCACAACCCTTCCCATGTGTAGTACATATGAATATTGTTAGCAAAATAAATGTTAAGTGTTGCTATCGTATGAGTAAGTTATCTCGAGGAAAGATCTGTACATTTCCTTCGTCATAATAATTCATCCCAGTTCATGCTTTCCCCCAAAATATTGTTTCCTTATTGCAAAAAAATCACTTCAGTTGGTTGATAAAATGAAAAGTCAGGTCATAAATAAAGTTCATTTTTCCGTGCAATTCTCTACAAGTGTAACAAATCATTCCTAAATATGATTGTAAAAGAAAAGCACTGAGCTGCAATAATAATTCCGAAATGAGATATGATATAAAAATAAATACTTTCCAATCCACACCACAAAAGTTTTTCACACCTTTGTTTGTATATATCAATAAAATATCCATCACTGCATTATAGTATAAATATTACCTTCTCCATACACTTATGTGCATTTATATAAGATGAATCCATACCATAAATATAAGGTGAACAGAGAGTGAAACAAATGATAGAAAAGTGTAAGAGAGTAAGTTTGGAAGATGACTGAGTGAGAAGAGAAATATATAAAAGATAAAAAGCCATAAACGTAAATTGGAAGGAAGTTCAAGATGAGAGTGGAACAGGAACAGGTGTCAGATATAGATAAATAGATAGGCATAATTTCTCCATGACAAGTCATTCATTTCAAATAATCAAATATTACTGAAAAACACGTGAATTTCCTTTTGTTGTGGTAACGTTACTTTGCCTATTCCTTCCTACATGAATTCCTATATCAAAACTGTACTTTGCAGACTTTGGGAGAGCCAAAAAAATAAATACTTTTATTAAATAATTTCAAAATGATCAAGAAATAGTTACAAATCTAAAATTCACAGACTATTTGATGAGAGATTCTTGCAATTTATATACATTGTTATGTTTATTTAATATGTGGACCTTGACGTTAGTGCTCTGAGCGGCTCGGTAGTCACAAAACGGACATCTGAAAGGCCTCTCCCCCGTGTGAGTCCGAATGTGCCGTTTGAGGTCACTGGTTTGCTTGAACGTTGCCCTACTACAGAAGGGACACTGGTACACCTGGGGCTTCCTGCTCCCTCTGCTGTAGAGCCTTGTAGTGACGCCCTCATCGCCTAACGCCTAGGGGGATAAAACCGCCCATTACTGTCAAATACTTAAGTGTCCCAGACCCATTATTGGATTACTTCCCTAAACACCTATAGTTTTAACCCTAACTACTGATACTCAAGTCACTCAGTTTGAAAAGCACACACTATTATTAAACACTTAAGTGGTATTTAACATCTTAGAACTTCCTTCCAATTAAATCCTAACCAAAGAAAATGTTACTGAATTCTTTTGCATAAAAGGTAGCATTTAAGAACACTATAAAGATGAGACAAAACATAACTATAAAAAAAAAATCAACATTAAAGAGAAAATTGCTTTGTCTCAATAGATTCAAATTGGGTTCAAATTAGTGTGGACAACGATATGTTCTTCATCATAAATAAACTTGAGTACTTTGCTAACATGGCCAGCTTCTATGAGACTGAGGAATGTTTTCTAAGCAGTTCATTAAAAAGCTAACGTACCGTCTTTACTGTTTGGTTACCGAGGGAAGGATTCTTTTATTCATATTATTATTTTCCTTCTCAACTTTAAAGGATGCAAACTATTCTAGAACTTAAAACAACATTATGTGCATAAACGTAAACACAAACAAACACACACATACACACACACACACACACAAACACATCAATTCCACTCCCACAATATCTTGCAAAAATACCCTCCCATCCTCCCCCAAAAAAGGCCAAACTTTGTGAAGGACCTATGATATAGTCTCCTTCTGAACACAATCACCATTACCACCGAGTCAAGCTCACAACTCCCACCCGGACCCGTTGAAATAACACCAATACCAAGCTAAAGGTTATGTTACAGCACAGCTAACTCAAAGTAATGCAACATAAGCTGTGAGAACCAGCAATCAGCATCTTCAATCCAAGAGAAGGAAGGAAGGAAGGAAGGAAGGAAGGAAGGAAGGAAGGAAGGAAGGAAGGAAGGAAGGAAGGAATTAGCATTAGTTAATTTTTTACATGTGATGAATGCATAACATAACTGAAACAAAGTGTTAACCCCGGTTGAGATAATATACCATTGATTGCAGACAAACATTAAAGTTTTGTTGTGAAAACAACAGGTCTGTGATGACTGGAGGGAGTTAGCTCTTCTTCATGTACTTGTGAGGTTTTATTTGTGACAACAACTTTTTCCAAGTGTGCTTGATAGTTGCTTCAAAGAAAATATTGCTTTGGCAGTGGCCGGAAGCTCTGCTTGAGAGACTGATGGTTAGGGCCACACGGCATAAAGTCTTGACTCACGCTCTGACAAAAATATTGCCGGCATCTATTTGACATTAAACCTCCGCCAATAAAGCTTGTCTGCCGTGTTTGACTTGCCGGCAGGAGTTTTGGACTGAGGATGGCTGCAGTACAAGACTACACATCCAAGTGGTGCCAATACAAATGTAACACTGCAATGTACATCCATGCATGGCAGAAAAGAGGTGCATCTCCTCCTACACAATACTGGTTGGATAACACTCGAGTAACTGTGAGTTTTGGACGCACAGAAGGAGAAATTGGTACGGGAAGAATATAAATTTGTCACATTACTGAATTCATAGTCTGAAGACGCATACAAGACTAATGTTGCTCCCATTTCATTCCCAGTTCAGAATACAACTTTCCCACAAAAATCATGCTCAATCACTGAAAATATAGTAGCATAAATAATACAACTAGTGGACAAAATACATGAGTAAGCGAACCATCTGCCACATTAGTGTACACCAATATGTTCCCCATTATAAAAACGAGTACACCTCATACTTGGAGTCAATCATGTGTAAATATAGTAAGACTTGAAATGCAAGATACTAGAAAGATAGAATATAAGGGAAGAAAAACAATTAGTGAACTTTGACAGTGTGTTCAAATTGTGTTTAGTGGTAACTGAGAATTTGTGGGACTAATTTATTCCTTGTACTGACATTACGATGGTTGGTAAGGGAAAGGATCTCAACAAGAACTTGGTAAATAATACAATTATTGTATTGATAAGTTTACAAGATTATGGGAATGAATGAATTGGACTTTGGAATGAAATGTTGATTTGTAGAATGACTAAGTAACCTGAGATGGTACGGACACAGCCGGGCGATGAATGTTAATGTTAATACAATACATTCATTATTACACTGCATTAATTAAATACCAGCCAAGGAATATATAACAAAGATTTGGGTTTGCACGTTTTCATTCCCGAAATATAGGTATTCTTCCAGCTTTAATAAAAAATATATATATATATATAAGAAAAAGAAAAAAAAAAAAATTAAATAAATAAATAAATAAATAAATAAATAAATATATATATATATATATATATATATATATATATATATATATATATATATATATATATATATATATATAAATATATAAACACTCAAGGAAATAAGTCAAACTCCATTAATATAATCTTCCGAGCCAAGTGACGAGTGGAAAATATATCTATGGTGCAAACACTTCCATGTTTCCCCGAGGGAGTCAAGGTGGCAATGACAGCCAGGAACACTTCAACACACCTTACAAAACCTTCTCATTAGGGTGGCAAGTGAGGAATCATTAGTCAATCAATGAGCATCAGATTCTACTAGCAATAACAACCACACACCCATCACCTGTCAACTATAACATACAACTCCAGTCTGAGCAAGTTTCCAATAACTGTAATGATCAATAGAAAGACAACATGACAAGACTTTCACACACGCTGAGTTTCCTTCATGCAAACACTTGAACTTAACTTTCCTTTTCAACCTCACACAAACCACGAGTAAAACATCACGAGATAGAAGATACTTAAGGCCTGGCTTACAAATCACCACCAAGGGTCAGTCAGATAAAAGGACTTAATTCCGAGTACAGATTGTATCGCTGCAACAACAAGGTCACGAGACACTCACAATGAGGTCAAAATACAACTTGCTGCACCAATAGTAACCATTCCATCCAGCACTATTTTCCACACACTAAGGAATGGTCTTAATAAAATGTATAGATATGCTTCGTATGTTCAGGTAACACAGTACAGGTTGACTATCAATAATCCGGCAATCAATATTCCAGTTCCATCAGTTTTCCAGCATCAAAACACAAACATAAACAGTGTCTCACGAAAATAGTGGCGAACCAACCCGGAAAATTTGAAACTGCGCTCTGAAATTCATGCCGGACAACTGATGGAACCGGAATATTGATGGTCAACCTGCACTTTGCTTTCTGACAAGATATTCAAGATATTCGAGTGTGAAGTGAGACCCTACAGACCACCAGTATAGTACGAGGGTAAAAGGTACAGTATACTTCTCTAACACTTAAGAGCACATGGATATAGTATACCAGTAACGCAACATATAACACATGCACATTGTGGTCATA
Source organism: Cancer borealis (assembly GCA_036785275.1). Classification (NCBI taxonomy): domain Eukaryota; kingdom Metazoa; phylum Arthropoda; class Malacostraca; order Decapoda; family Cancridae; genus Cancer; species Cancer borealis. The sequence continues at coordinate 31,143 of JAXIVD010001409.1, read as the reverse complement.
GTACGTATATATATATATTGTATTCTTTTATATAAGAAATATAAAAAAACATGTCAATTTCAGGTCATAATAAAGATTTCAATATAAATCAAGGAAATCTTACATAAATAAACAAAATAACAGAAAAGGAGCCACTGAATATAGATTTTTGAGTGAGAATATTATAAATACAAATAATTTCCATCACTAAATGTATAAACTCAAACTTCAAGTGATCATTTTAGGCAAACGATGAATAATAAGGAAATTAAACCCAACATTATCACAAGCTCAAATTGCTTCCCGAGGCAAAACAATACAACACAGCAAGGCATAATTATATTGTACAGGAGTTTTGAGTCCTAACGCTTACTTACCTTGTTCACGGCAGCACCTGGAAACTGACCTTACCTAACCTAACCAAACCTAACTAAGGGTGGGTGGTAGACACTGTCTCATCAAGGCTATGGTATTGACAGCTAACGTGATTTTTTTTGGGGGGGCGGGTGGGTGGGCTGGGGGGCATTAAAAGGGTACTGGCTAAGGGACAACAAAAATACGTGAAAAAAATCTTTCTTGTCGCCAAATGGTCAGTTTACTTTACTTAAATAACCTCATTTAAAAACAATAAATTAATTAACTGCAAAATGAAAAGAGAAATGGAGGTCTGATATTATTAAGACAAGGAAGTAAGGGAGAATGTAAATTGCTAAGGAACATCAACAACTGATAGGGTTTTTGTCTAATTTAACACACAACAAAAACAAACATTATAGCAGCAAGTACTAGCTAATGGCATTACACAACAAATAAACTATACAACCATTCTTTACACTCCACAATTTGCTAATGTCAAAAATTCCTCAACACGTACACAAATTTTATAACTTGAATAAAAAACTAAATAATTTGACGAGACTTAAGGAAAAAAAAGAATTATGTCAGTAAAAATAATACTGCTAAACATGGCTGACAGAGAGCTACCCTTGAAATAAATAAATAGACTGAGCACTACCTTTTAAATATATAAATAAAATAACTCAATGAATAACACAACATAGATGCCAGGGAAAACAATATGAGTGGCTCCTTTTCTGTGGTGAACGCATAACAACACTCACCATTTGGTGCGCCTGAGGTTGCTGGGAGGGCAGTTGTTGTCTAAGGTCTTGGTGTCGACCTTCCCCGGTATAACTGTCCACACCCGAGAAGCTTCCACCAAGGTCACCACCACTGCCTAGCCACTGACACCACACAAAAAGAAGAAAACTATATATAAAAACCATCATGTAATTATAAAAGTAAAGTTAATTAATTTACCACCACCTCCTAGCCACTGACACCATAGGAGAAGAAAATAACATACAAACACCAATATGTAATTATGAAAGTAAACAGTTAATTAATCTATCTATGTAACTAACAAACATTTCCTAAGATTCCTCCTTGAAGTATGGGTAGCCGAGACAACGCGCCTTACTACATAATCATTCACATTTACAAATTAAAACTATTGACTCGTATATCCACTACCACCCAAAAATAATACAATATAATTGATACAAATGTGACTATATGCAACATTAATATCACAGCAGTATTATTATTTGTGGTTAGATTTCTTAACGATTTGTATTTCAACTTATCACTTCTCACACACACACACACACACACAGCTCAGACCCTGTATATTACAACTAGGTAAATACACACAGGCTCCTCCTCTCATGAAGTACACAAAACCATCTCTCATCCTTGTAGTGACTCACCCCTCATACACACACACACACACACACAGCCTCCCTCCCTGCCCTGACTCACCCCTTGCATGCCGGAGGGCCCAGCCAGCGCCTCCACCACAGCTTCAGGCAGGTGGTGTGACTGGGAAGGTCCGAGTGGCTGCTGCTCGTACTTAGCGGACAATAGCTGGTGTTCTTGTGTGCTGCCGTCGCTGGTGGAGTTTTCTAACCTGCCATCCGATGCCATAGAACCGTAGTCCATTCCAGAGTTCATAAAGTCGTCTTTGTCCTCTGGTAATGGGTCCATGATCTCCTCTTTGACTAGTGTGTCTTCTAACATTACCTGGAAGAAAGATTAAAAAGTATGTTCTATAACTTAAAATAATTGTGATGGCTCTTCGTATCCTGATAACTGATGTAACCTGCTTTTCACCACTTCGTTAAATTCTACCTAGTACCATTTCACTAAACTAACCTCACCAGTCTATCACATAATGACGTTTTTTTTCTTCAATTTGATTATTATTATTTTTTATTCAACATGCTCCACCTCCTCTAATATCCTGAGTTTGAGCCTTTTGCAGCCTCCTTATCTTCTTATTTCTTCACACAATTTTTACTTTCAACTCCTACAAATCTCTTATAATGAACTTTCCTCTTCAAATATTTATAAATGTGGTTCTTATCTTACTTTTTCAATTTCAACATTTTAACATAACATTTCTAGCTATTATATTCCATTTCTTGTATAACATTTAAGTTTACTAATTGCTTCTATAAGTTTTCCCATTATCATCATCAATAACTTTCCTCAATTATTTACTCTATAATTAATATGAAGACAATAACACAATGCAATCCCCTTTGTATCTCCCTGTGTAATAATCCCATAGAATGACCTTACAGTGTGTGTGTGTGTGTGTGTGTGTGTGTGTGTGTGTGTGTGTGTGTGTGTGTGTGTGTGTGTGTGTGTGTGTGTGTGTGAAGGTTAGGTTACATTAGGTGTTCCGCCAGCCACCCACCTGTAGAGGAGAGCACGGCTTGCTAGGATTGGTGGTGGTGGTAGAGGTGGTGGTGGTGGTGTGGTGGTGCTGGTGGTGGTCAGGATTCAGGTCACTGCTACTACATTTACCATCACTTCTAACATTTTGTTCTAATCTGTCTATGCTTTTCTCAGTTCTATGTTCACTCGCGTGCCCTTCGTTAAGTGTCCGTGAGTTATCGTGGTGGTACTCGGAGCCGGTGTGGTATGGGGAGTTTCTGGGGGAGGCTGGGGGGCTTGCGTTATGCTGCTCCCCCTGTCCCCCTTCACTATCATCTCTTCTCCTCCTCTTAGGGTGCGGACTTATGCGGTCGTCCCGGGAGTTCCATGGGGGAGAGCTTTTTCTACTCTCGATTTCCTGTGGTGGCTCGTCTGGTACCGCTAACCCCTTGACCTTGAGTAATTCCGCAGCTTTGATCAGCCGGGAGAGGTCATTCTGTGCAACATTGACCACTCCTGCGTACATGTAACTGAGGAGACTTTCGACCTCATCACTTTTTATATCCTTGAGCACTATGATTGGGTGTTTGCAAGGCGTCTGTTCAAACATGCTCTCAAAATATTCACTACATGTTGATAGCACCAGCTTGTGTACCGGATAAAACTTGCCGTCACACGCTAATGTCACATCAGTGTACCTTTCCTGTAGACCAGAGAAGGGTAACTATATATACAAGTTTGGAAATAGATCGATCATGTTAGATTAATTTAAAACTCAAACAGGATTATTTCATTCATTTCACCAATTATTATCATGTACAATAATCATCAATGATAATAAAAGACATGAGGTTGAAAGGTATAGAAATATGAGTAGACAATATTCTGTAGACACTTTGCACTCACCTTTTCCCGAAGAGTTGATAGAATGTGACAGAAGGTTGCTTTGTGGTTATTCCAAGAGAGTGAGAGCAGTCCGCCATCCCCCATGTTGAACCACTAATCTCATCTAAAACAATTATAAAAGAGATTAGTAACAAGTTAATATAGTAATCTCATATGCAAACAATTAAAACACAGATCGGTAAAACTAAACAATCACTACTCCATCCCTTTTTTTTTTTTTCTCCTTCCCTACATAATATACATAGTGTACTCAACACATCTGTGAAGGTTTCAGGCGGGGGAAACCATTATTTATTTCGCAAAACGTCTTTGAAGTTATGTCAGGTTATGTTATGTTAGGTTGGTTAAGTTAGATGAGTTATGGTTAGGTTAAGGTTGTTAGGTTAGGTTACCGTTATGTTATGGTTAGGTACGGTTCAGTTAGGTTCGGTTATATAAGATTTTTACATTTTATTACCCAAATCCAGAAAAATATATAAGGTTGCATATGAAAATCAATCCATAGAATCATAGACCAAAGATAAAAAAATAAAAATAAAATAAAATAAATAAATAAATAAAAATTCGATGTCATTCAATACACATTTTAAGAGTGAAGAAAGGCAACAAGATAATGCTATATAGATGTAAAATGAAATAAAAAAAACAATATTAATGAGTATACAGTATCTACACAGTTATATTAAAGACGCCACCACTGATTAATTATATAAGAAAGAAATAATGAAAGGCAGACTTGGGGCAGAGCAAACTTTATTTTGTTCAATGTCTCAAAAACTCAATTTCTACAACTATCTACTCGACATAACCTTCCAGATAACTATCTCCTCTTCTTCAATGACACTCAACTTCTCCTCTCCTCCACATTAAACACACTCGGTCTATCCTTTACTAAAAATCTTAACTGGCAATTTCATATCTCTACTCTTGCTAAATCAGCTTTCAAGAAGTTAGGTGTCCTATGGCATCTGCGTCCATTTTTCTCTCCCTCTCAGCTGCTTGCTCTGTACAGGGGCCTTATCCGCTCATGTATGGAGTATGGCTCTCATGTCTGGGGGGGCTCAACTCATACAGCTCTTTTAAACAGGGTGGAGTCTAAAGCTTTTCGCCTAATCAACTCTCCTCCTCTAACTCACTGTCTTGACTCTTTAAGTTACCGGCGCAATGTTGCATCTTTATCTATCTTCTACCGCTATTTTCATGCTGACTGCTCTTCTGAACTTGCTAACTGCATGCCTCCCCCCATCCCGCGGCCTAGCTGCACAAGACTTTCTACTTCTTCTCATCCTTATTCTGTCCATCTACCTAATGCAAGAGTTAACCAGTATCTTCACTCTTTCATCCCTTACACTGGTAAACTCTGGAACTCTCTTCCTTTGTCTGTTTTTCCACCTGCCTATGACTTAAACTCTTTCAAAAGAGGAGTGTCAAGCCACCTCTCATACTAAATTGAACTGCCCCCCCATTTTTTATTTCTCCTACTATCTTCTTTACAGGGTCTGACGACAGGCGGGATTTTTTTTTTATACTTAATTTTTTTTCCCTTGACCAGTGCCCTTTTTATGTAATAAAAAAAAAAAAAAAAAAAAAAAAGATACATAAAAATAAAATAAAATAAAATGCGATAAGCTCACGCTAAATAAATGTAAAATAGAATAAAATATATAAGGAAATTAAGCTATCTATGACCAAAAGTAGGGAGTTGGACGAGGTGCAGGCGCCATATTATTTTGTAAACAGATGCCATTATGGTGAAGATGTAAAACTTTACCCCCAAAATCATGTATTAAAACTAATCAGTTATAAAATATAGAAAAATATATAAAATATATAAAATAAACGATATATAAAGACTGAATCCTGTATCAATATAACTAGATGACAACAATTAAGAAAATATCACAAAATATAACTAATCTACGATAACTATAATAAATTTATAATTTTATAAAATAAATAAATAACGCATCAAATTCAACCAAAAATAATAAGAACACACCCTAAAAAAACATCATTACCATACAAAATAAATAATAATAATGAAATAAAATAATGCATTCTGCTGTAGAGGAAAAATTTTAGCCCAAAAATAGTTGGACGTATACAAATCTAACATGACAATAATTAACAATTAAAACACCACAACCATTAACCTACTACCACACACACCACCCCAAGGTAACAGAGGAACAGGAGACATAAAAATAACCTTAATTCTCCTCCTTGTCATATAAATTAACCACACAAAGCCACGCCATGGAAGCCCACCTCACCACACGCCATGTCACACCCCTCTACAAACAACCTTATATCTTCCTTAATACACGTGTAACTCTATTTATTTCATATCACAAAGAAGCTATGGTAGTTATAGGTTAAGCAGGTGTTATGGGCTTACCTGTGACGGCCTTAATTGTAGTGTTATAAGGTTAAACGTTACGTTAGGTTCGCGTGGCTTCCCCTCGACACTGTCTGACTTCCATTGACTGGGTTCTGCTTAGCGCGTCTTGCTAGTTTTTGTGTATATATGTTTTATT
>JAXIVD010001409.1:12500-20000 GCA_036785275.1 Cancer borealis | reverse complement strand
TCCCAATTAGAGTCAGTGGCCACAACCTCCCACACATCGGAGGAGTTCACCTGCACCTGCTTCTCCACCGTCAGAAAGCTACCACCCAACTGCACGTCGTTCCTCGGATGTCCGGACACCTGCAACACACCAAACGAAGATGTAGTAATCGTTGTTGCAGTGTTACCAGAGCCACAACGCTATCCATACCCACTGGATTGAGTGACTGAGTTTTAGGTATGTAAGTAATTTGTGTAGAAAATCAATAAAGTGTGATTGAGGAAGGTGTATGCACTGAACACTCACAAACTTGGCCGTGACAGTCTCTCCAGTATAGGCCATAGGGTAGGGCTGGGCCACCACGTCCCCGAAGTGAGACCCGATCGGCGTCCCGTCAAACAACACTCCAGGCAGAAGAGAGAGTACTGAGTCGCTAAGGTCAGGAGGCGATGGACCCTCTGGAACCACTGTCTCCTGCACGTGGCAAGTACCGGCGAGAATACACGGTTATGTTGGTATTGATAAACCTTTTACTAGTGACGAAGCACATTGATGAGCCAGTGGTACAACATAACAAGGTAATGGTACTTAAAGATGATACATAATTGATTTTTAATACGTAGTAAACTCATCACTTCATACTCGTAATTCAAAAACAAACAAAGCGAAACTTTATACGTGAAACATATTGATCTATCATTGCACACAGACACAAACACAGCCGTCACTACACTAAAACTTATTTCAGTAACGAGGAATGACTTCAACACTGTATTTCAGCTAGTTGTCTCATCAATTGAAAGGTAATAACAGGTAATACAAGATCAAAACACCATACACACCTCAGTCTTAATCTTAAGTGTGGAATCCGAAGTGTATTCTTGTATTAGTAAAACCTTTAGTTCATCATTCCACCACCACTAGAGTGAGGATGCACACCTACTAACACTCACCAACTATCCAACCTCACCTCAAAGGTACTCACATTAAGGATAGCTTCTACCAGGAAGGTGTACTGTTGTCTGTAGGCGGCGCAGGTGTGTGGACCGAAGATGGTTGATGCTGCCTCGTACCGCTGCACCTGGTACTCATCCCATGTGGTGATGTAATGGGAGTACACGTTGGAGAGACCTGCTAGTACTGGAACAACTCCCTCCATGCCGCTACCCTCCAGTACTGATGCCACCTGCATCACCATCACCACCACCACCCTTTGTAAGTGGCTTGTTCCCTTTCACCACCATTATCACCAACACCACCACCCTCTATCAGTGCCTTGCCCCTTCACTACCACCACCACCACCACTACTATCCTTCATCAGTGCCTCGGGTTGTCAACAGTTAGTCTTATGTTTAATTAAGGTCACTAGTCAGCCAGCCAAACGAGGCCAACCGTTTGTTTTGATTTATATTTCATTAGTATTCATGTTTTTTTACTCCTGTTATTTCAGTGTTATGTTTATATGAACAGTTATCTCCTTATAAAAAAATAACTAACACTGGGATTATTAACGTAAATGCTGAAATAACATTAACATCATCATCATCATCAGCAGCAGCAGCTTCGCCCGTACCTGTTCCCTAAATCGCCTTCCGCACATGGTCGTGAACTCCCCGGGCACAGGCAGGATGGCCAGCTGTCCCACCAGTCCCACCTGCGTGTCCATAATACGAGGGTGCCACGCGTACGGCAAGTTGATCTGCGGCACAAACACACTGCGTCATGACCCTGGGGCGCGGGCGTAGGCGTGGAGGGGCGTAGAGCGTGACCTTACACCCCCCACACCACACCTAAAGTATTGTGTGCTGCTGCGGAAACATGACCTCCTGCTCCTCCTCGCATAACTCATTCACGTCTGTTTGAGATCCGTGTTTACATACCCTGGGTTTGAATATCACAGTCATGGCTTCAAGTGTTTACATCAATGATAACAACTGTATAAAGGTCAAATTGAGTCATGATGATTTTTTTTTTTCTACATCACAAACCGTTAGCGCCAATGGAGGCTAAGATGGACTGCCTCTTGCCCGTTATTTGTCATAGGTTTAGATTTGTTATAGTGACCCGTTGAAGTCATCCATCTCCCGTATTTTCTCACCTCGCCTGTGTCTAAGAGGATGGGCTTAGGAGCGTGGCAGGCGATCTGTTCTTCTGAAGGTTTGTGCATGAGGCCGCTCACCATGTTCCAGAAAGGATTGCTCTCCGTGGTACCTTGCGTGAAGTCAAAGGCTCCTGGACCGTCAATAGTACCTGCCGCGAAGCTATAGCCTAGCGCCGGCATGCACGTGGTACCCTGGGGAGGGGGAAGGTCATGAGGGGGTGAGGTGAGGTGAGGTGAACTATTACAGGTTGACTATCAATAATCCGGCATGAACAAACACCTAATTCTGGGTAAAGCTCCATCAAAACAAACAAACAGCGTCAACCCAGAAAATTTGAAACTGCGCTCTCAAATTCATGCCGGAAAACTAATGGAACCGGAATATTGATTGCATGAGTAAACAGTGTGTGTGTGTGTGTGTGTGTGTGTGTGTGTGTTAAAGGGACTCACCGTGCTGCCGTTGTCTAGATGCACTGTGTAACTGGACATGTCTATGAACTGTTGAGCGAACTTCACTGGTCCTGATACCTTGACCGCGTCCCCGTCGTTGTACAGCTCCTGAAAATACCTTTGTATAAGTCACGTCAAGAATCACCTCTAAATGTCAACCATCACACTAAACATAACACAATACTGGCAACTAATCTGGTCCTATAGATGGTAAGTGTTAGATGCACAGAAGCTGCCTTGTGTAGGTCAACTGGCCTTTTGCAGCCTCCTTATGTTCTTATCTAATATATAATTGTTAAATTATGTGTGTGTGTGTGTGTGTGTGTGTGTGTGTGTGTGTGTGTGTGTGTGTGTGTGTGTGTGTGTGTGTGTGTGTGTGTGTGTGTGTGTGTGTGTGTGTGTTACCCAAGCCTTGTTGAACTGTCTGGTGCCGATAATCTTGGTACTCTCCATCATGTCCTTCCCGGGTCCAAAGGCGATGCACTTCTGTACCCGGCCGTCGCAGGTGGAGGTGGCCAGGTCACAAGGCAGCCCCGTGTCGATGCAGTGAGGACCCAGGATGTTCGGGGTGACGTCTCCACAGTTGGATTGGGCGAAGGCAGCTACGAAGGAACCCTGGAGAGAATATTCCATCAGTTAGAATGAAAGCTACGTGGATGGAAGGTGGAAGAGTGAAGAATTGATGTACAAGAAAATAAACTAGTCGTCTATCCTGCCTTTAATAGTAATGACTGTAATGATGATGACTGTAGAATGATAATAACGAAGATGGTGCAGAAAAAAGAAAAAATGAGATTATGGCGGAGTGGTTGGTTGAGTGCTCTGACCTTGCCTGGCATGGAGCCGGGGTTCATGACCTCTTCGAACAGCTGGGACGCGTAGCCTTTGTTGTCCCCGGAGGTAAGGGAGTTGGTGTTGTTCATGGAGGTGGGATGAACAGCAAACCAGTTCACCATCCCTGAAGAACACCACAGATTGGGTTACTGTATGTACACACGCACGCCCTCCCCCCAAAAACCCCAAAACGGAACTCAGGCTTGAAATGTGTGTGTGTCAGTGTGTGTGTGTGTGTGTACGTGGGAAGGTGGGGGAGGAGAAGGGAGTGTCTCGTCAAAGTGAACTGTACCTCGAGGTGTGAATTCAACACTACTGGATGAAGCACTGAACCTTACTATCATGTATGAATCTTATGACCCCATCAAGGCCCTTCCCCCTCCTCCCTGCACACCCACCCACACCTACACCACACCTGCATCTCCCCCCCCTCCACACCCATGTACACGTCTGAAACCGGTTTGCTGAAGTGATGCTTTCCTGGACACGTTTTCACATAAGTTTCATTAATTATAGTGAGATTATCATGAGGTGTGGAGGGTCAAAGGCACCAAGTGAACCCAACACCATCTTCTCTTCCTCCTCCTCCTCCTCCTCCTCCCTCACCAAGAACACCACGAGGAATTATTTTATTTCAATTTTGTTTACATTAATTAAAGTGGTTATCATTCTTCTTTAAAATACAAGTAATGTATAATAGTTGTGTTGATTGAGGTTCGAGAATCCACCTTTTTTTTCGTGCCATATACAAACACACTTTACCCATACAATATTTCCTTGTCTACATAGTCTCCTTACCTAGAGGCGTGCCGTCCTGCGCCTCCATCCTGAGTAGTGTCATGGTCTTGTCGGTGTCGTGGGCGTACCTGGCTCGCTCCTCCTCGGGGTTGTTTAAGTAGCCTGTCGGGGATCGGTTAATAGAGGCCTCCAGCAGGTCTCCGCGGCTCAGGTAAAGGTAACCGGGCACAACGCGCTCGTGTGCTTGCCTGATGCTCTGTTATGGGACGGTAATGAAAGGTTAGTGGGTGTGTGTGTGTGTGTGTGTGTGTGTGTGTGATTGATGATGATGATGATGATGAGGAGGAGGAGGAGGAGGAGGATTAGATTATTAGATGAAATGCATTAGTACTCTATTAGTACTATTAGTATTATTATTTATTAACATTTTCTTTAGTGTGAAAGAAGTGAGAGCTTAAGAAAAACCTGTTCCTTGTTGAATGTATCTAAAATTTCCTCCCAATCTCTCTCTCTCTCTCTCTCTTTTTTTTTTCTCTCTCTCTCTCACCTGGAATATACCCTCCACCATAACGTCCAGAGTCTCCTTAATGAACCCTAAGGAAGTGATGTCAAACAGGAGGTATTGCAGAAACCCGCCAGGACCTGAATGTGTGTGTGTACCGCTCAGCATCACATTAGCGTTACTGTACATCTTCCCGTACTCAGCTTGCAGCCTCTCCATCACCTGCACGGGATAACAAGAGAGAGAACAGATATTAGAGTGTGGTTGGCAAGGTATTTTACATCAATATATTCTTTCTTGGATTGCTGTTATTAGTTAGTTCGCTTATGCATTGATTGACTTGTATCATGCTACTACCACCTCGCCTGTGTGTGCGTGCGTGTGTGTGTGTGTGTGTGTGAGAGAGGGATGGGAACAGGTATATGAAATGAGGTATATTATTTCCGTGGAGTTTATCTAATATACGTCAGTCATCCCCATTTCAATCTCGTATCTTGAGACAAACGCACTGTACAGAATAAGAAAGTGGCATATGTTTGCTAAGTCCAGATGTATTTAAAGGAGGAGAAAATGATAGTGAGAATAAGAGAGTAACGATAAAAAATAGAAATAAGAATAAATAAATACGTTTTCATTTGCCATGTGTATTTTTTTTTCTCTCTTTCTCTCTTTTTCTCTCTCTCTCTCTCTCTCTCTCTCTCTCTCTCTCTCTCTCTCTCTCTCTCTCTCTCTCTCTCTCTCTCTCTCTCTCTCTCTCTCTCTCTCTCTCTCTCTCTCTCTCTCTCTCTCTCTCTCATGTGTATTATTCACATGCACACTCACACTCTTTCTTCACCTTCCTTCAACTCTGCACTTTCGTAACTATAACACGACTCTAACATCACATCACATCGATCTCCTAATGTGTTTACCTTCGTCTCTTGCCTTTATATAAACTTTCTGTATTTACAACATCATAACTTTCCCTTGCTTCTCTCACCCTCCCTTCACCCTTCCCTTCACCTTCCCCTCACCCACATTTCATCTTCTCCTCACCCTTCACCTTACCCTTCCCTCACCCTCCCCTTCACCCTCCCCTCCACCTTTCCTATCACCCTTTCTCTTCACTCATAACACACCTGGGTCAGTTTTCACTCAAGGTTTTCATCCCCACACCCTTGATTCAACCCCGCCCATCACCTCAACCCGGCCCACCACCCCAACCACTATCACTACTACCACAACTACTATAACTCTACCACTATCACAACCATACCACCAAAATCACCAATACCACCACCACACAAGCGCTTATTCCTTTATTTCATTTTACTTATATACTTTTCTCTCTTTTTTTCATTCACGGGATCACTAAAAGGGTGGAAGTGAAGATAATAACGATACTATAATAATACTATTAATGATAATAATAATAATAATAGTAATAACCAGGTAAGGTAGGGAGAGGACATTAATTACAGGTAACACGCTTAGTAATTATACACTAAACATGAACAGGTGAGAGAGAGAGAGAGAGAGAGAGAGAGAGAGAGAGAGAGAGAGAGAGAGAGAGAGAGAGAGAGGAGAGAGAGAGAGAGAGAGAGAGAGAGAGAGAGAGAGAGAGAGAGGGGGGGGGGGAGAAGGTGCGTGTAGTGGACAGGTGGGTGGGAAGAGGTTAGGTGAGAAGGCTTTACCTACGCCCTACACCTTGCATGTAATAGGTCTGGGCGTATTGAACCAAGGGCATGTGTGTGTGTGTGTGTGTGTGTGTGTGTGTGTGTGTGTGTGTGGTGCGTGTGCGTGTGCGTGTGTGTGTGTGTGTGTGTGTGTGTGTGTGTTGGGATAGGCTTTAGTTCAGCACGACACAAATAAATGATGGTTTTAAGTTGCCGGTTCAGGACTGGATGCTCTCTCTCTCTCTCTCTCTCTCTCTCTCTCTCTCTCTCTCTCTCTCTCTCTCTCTCTCTCTCTCTCTCTCTCTCTCTCTCTCTCCTCTCTCTCTCTCTCTCTCTCTCTCTCTCTCTCTCTCTCTCTCTTTTTGTTTATGATATAATTGCATGCGTTTCCGCTCTCAAGTACATTTCCCAACAAAGGAACAGAATCGTACGTAGCGTGTGTGTGGTGGAAGGAAGGAGGGAATGTGGGAAAAAACTTCACATTCTTGCCTGTATCAAAATCAATGAAGCTTGGACAGTCCTCTCGAAAACCTACGTAGCTAAATGGAAAACAAAGATAAATAGTCTATAAAACATTAGATATTAACATTTTCTAGGAAGGATAGGAGAGTAACACACATATATTAACATAAAGACGTGTTCTGGGAGGAGAGTTATATGGGGGAGAGGGAGAGTGGGAGAGCAAGGAGGAGGAGGAGGTGGAGGAGTGCTCTGGCAGCCTCCGACAACAACCTTCCAGCCCTGCCACTCCACTCCCTCCTCCTCCCTGACAGCGGTAGGCAGGCACTCACACATACACACACAGGCTCCCTCGCTGCTCGCTCAGCCCGAGTTACCAGTTCGTCAGTTGGTTGCTGGCTGTGCACTGTAGAGGGTGGGTGGACGGAGAGGACAGCCCCGGAAATAGCTATGTTCGTGGCCTCTTCTGCTGTTTGACTGAAGACTGTCTCTGGTTCGTTCTGGCGTGCCTGTCCGGGATTGGCTTTAGACAAGGCCTTATTTGACCTCACTCCTTATCTGAGAGTGTTGTGTTGTGTGTTTCTTCAGTGCAACGAGGTAAGAATTATGTTTTGTTTATACTAGCTAGCTGTTCGGTTTTACCGGGGTGTGTAGCACTGTTCGTATTATTTCGTGTTTTTTTTGTATCGATAAATGTTCGTGCGTTGTGTATGTGTGTGAGGCTTGAAACACACACACACACACATACGCAGACAGAGGACGTTTGTAGGCTGGTGGTGTG
>JAXIVD010001409.1:0-7500 GCA_036785275.1 Cancer borealis | reverse complement strand
CGTTGTCTCGCTGCAGGCCGTGAATTGCATTATAACGCTAACCTAACATTAATGTAACATTGTACACTTTGATGTTTTCATTCGTATTCAAGGAGATGAGAACAAAAAGTAATGATGTTTAAAGATTAATAAATAGCTAATGTCCGTTTAATATTTGTCTCTAACTTGTTTTTCTCTATTTAGTCGTATCAGGGATTAAGATTATGTACTTAAATATAATTATTGTACTTTTGTTTTCTGAGAAGCGTTATCTTGCTGGCTTCTTTTTTTATTAGTATTATTGTTTTTCTTTTGTTTAACACTCCTCAGCCACTCATACTATATTTGAAGCAGAATAAAAGATATACTACACCATTTATGTCGTCAACTTCTTGCTTATAAGGAAACGAGTTACCTTCACCTTGGACAGATCATCAACATTAAGTCTACCAAGCATAGAAGTTCCCACGTCTATATAAGAGTTATGAACATCATCAGCTCACATCATTACTATCACCATTATTACTTTCTGATCCTAAGCAATATGATTAAGTTTTTCCAAGTCACTGCCTGAATTTGCTTGCGTTCTCCCGCTATTCATTTTTTTTTTTCCTTTGTGTTCCCTGTCACCCTTCCCTTCACCTTCGTTTTCTTCCTCTCCCTCGCCTGCCATGAACTTCTTTCCCAATCTTAACCTTTACTCTTATTTATATTTATTTTCCTTCCCTCCTGTGAACCCTGACGATATTTTGGACACATTTCGTCATTCCCAGTGACCTTTCGATGTCATGCGGGTTCTGGAGGATGCAGATCAATGGTTAAAAACAAGAGAGTATTAAAAAAAAAAAAAATTGGAATATAAAAAATGCATTGATTCAGTTTCCTCATCAGTGGCGTTTGTGTGACAAGGACACGATTAGAAATACTGTTTATTATTATTATCATTCTCTCTCTCTCTCTCTCTCTCTCTCTCTCTCTCTCTCTCTCTCTCTCTCTCTCTCTCTCTCTCTCTCTCTCTCTCTCTCTCTCTCTCTCTCTCTCTCTCTCTCTCTCTCTCTCTCTCGTTTTGACTTGGGGCGTTAACTGTTTGCTATCGGTAAGGCAAGACAAGACAAGTTTAATATACAGTAAAAAGCCACGTACAAGCAACGTTAGTTTGTGTGTCGTGGAAACAGGAATGGTAAAGAGAGGCTGTGTACGACATTTAGAGGAAAGGGAGACGGAAGATGGAAAGGGAAGTGAGGGAAGGACCAATGGAACGGAACGAAAGAAGGGATTGAAGAAATGATTGATGAGAAGGGAGGAAGGCAAGGCAAAGCAGAGTTAGGAGACGGAATGGGAAGGAAGATCAAACAGAGGGCGTGAGGGATGGAAGTGGAAGGAGGGCGGGAGGAAAGGTCTTAGAGTGGGCGTGAGGAGGAGGGAGCCGCCGTCGCTGCTATGCTGACGTGCCCAGCGTGTGTTTGATCATGGTGGACGCCGTGACGGTCTAGCCTGCCTGGCTGCCTGCCGCTCATCCAGCCGTCCTGCGTCCTACTCTACACTTAGAAACAATCATGCCATGTGGAAATCCCTACCTCTAACCTTGTCTTCATCTATATTATTCATACTATTCATATTCCACATTCTTCCACGACCATTAGTTTGATATGCAATGGTTCTTTACAAAAGTTAAGTGACATTCCATTCAGTGTATAGGCAAAACACGTAAATTTTTTCCTCTCGATGTCGTTGCTCCTTGGCTGGGGAAGAGAACGGGTTTTGAGTCACCTGAGGTCTGAGGTCCTTCACTTCTCTTCCCTCCCAAGCCCCTCCACCTTACCCTCACCTCATCTCTGCTTTCCCACCTCCTCCCCTTAACCCTTATAACACCGTGCCCCTTACCCCTTGCCATATCAGGTCACTTCCTAGGTAAGAATCAGCCCTGATATTACCTGGTGCGGATTGTTGAGTTCCTTCTTATTTAGTCTTCTTAAGCAAGGTGCGGCCTGTAATCGAAGGCAAGTTACCGCCTGTCTAAGTGAGTGAGACGCAATGATATGCAATGGTATTATACTGTTAACTCCAGGTAAGACAAAACACGGTCTGGTTAAGCCTGAGTATGGCGGGTGAATGTTTACCTTCATATGGATAATATATACATATTTAAAGCGTTAGTTAGAGCCATGGAGGTTAGATTATTTATTTTCCCGCGCTTGCAAGACTTGGGGTGAAGGAAGCAACGGGAGGGCGGGTGAATGCACGAGCCTTCCCGCTTATCCTTTCTACACAATTCCTTTTTCTCTTGAATACTTTCCTTTCATGCACACACACAAAAAAAATTGACACGTTCAACGATCTTACCATATTTATCAACAAGAAGAATGCATGCAAGTTCTTGCGTGCATAGATGCATGACTAGTTTTTCCTCGCTCGCTCGTGAACTGAGATAAGAATAACTTAAGTCACTTCCTGGAGTGATGAAGTAGAAGCAATTGAATTAATGAAGATGTTCACCTGTGGCAGACAAGGTGACATCTTAAACCCCCCTTATTAAGAGTGACCAAGGCCATATTTTAGCACCAACAATCTGGGAGGAGCCGTCAGCATCAACAACTATGCTCATAGTAAACCGTGCTGTCTGACGTACGATACTTGCACTCTAACTAGATTAACGCTTCACACCCCACCATTATAGACAATATAACCTATCTAGAGTTTCAGTGCTAATAATAGAACTTAAGTGAGGATTATAATGCGTTGGCGTGTGTATATGCGTGCGTGGGTCAAATTATGGTGGGACTGTGGGTAGGTCGTGGGAGCTGTGTGTGTGTGTGTGTGGGTAGGAGCGTGACGGGGCATCTGTGTGTGTGTGGGTGTGTGTGTGTGTGTGTGTGAGGGAAGGAGGGAGGGGAAGGATAGCTAAGGGCGGGTATAGAAGCTGCCTAAGTGGTGACAATATCGCTCTTTTTAAACATTTATATTATACTTTAACACAAGGAGAATAAGTGTTAATCAGTATTTATTTCATAGGCTGAGTGACACTAAGATGAATTATAACAGTGAGAGACTTGTAGGGATGTGTGCTGTGGATTATGTGGTCTGTTTAGGGAGGCAGAGGCGTGGGTGGGTGTGGCTCCCTTGACGATAACCAACACATTTATACCAGTGATTGCAATGTAGTATGATAGATTGTAAGGGAATATTTGCATAGTGATCGCAGGGAAGTGTAGCAATGAGGATGTAGATGTTTGTGTGTGTGTATGTATATGATTGTCATTCCTTATTCATTCCTCAAGTTATTTTGGTATGTTTTCTTGATGTAGGTGTTCGTGTGTATAATTCAGTCACTCCTAATTAATTTTGTTAGTTATTTAAGTACGTTTGCTCAGTATGTAGGTGATATTGTATGATTAAATCAGTTCTAATTCATTTTTGAAGTCATTTCGGTACGTACAACATTTTCTCTGCATCCTTAACTACAGACAAAGAAGGAAGGCAATATATTTTCTACAGTGGCTTGTGTCTACATAAACCTTTCTAACGTACGTATAGTATAGTAAACTGTATATAGACGGTCTCACTGTATACAAAGACGCTCTCTAAAGTAAACTTAAGATACCAGAACAAATAAATTACAAGGGTTGTGTTTATACGTAGGTGTGGTTCCAGCCTAACCTCGTCACCAGCTGCTGGGTAAAACAAGGCTCCCGAGGCAGTGAGCTAGTGTGTTTGTAGAAATATAAGAGTGTTTGAAGACTGGATCTCTCTCTCTCTCTCTCTCTCTCTCTCTCTCTCTCTCTCTCTCTCTCTCTCTCCTCTCTCTCTCTCTCTCTCTCTCTCCTATCTACCTATGTTTAGCCTTGTTGCTGACGCGCTGTGGTGGTGGTGGTGGTGGTGGTAAGGAGGATAAGGGGGCGGGGGAGGTCCTAAAGAGATTTTTCAGGGCAGGTTTATTGACTTTATTCTTTTTTTCGGTATTGGTTAACATTGAGGTAGAGTAAGCAGGGGTTTTTTTTTTTTTTTCATTTTTTCTTTGGACGGATGGGTACGTAATTTTTTTTTTTTCTTGTTTGAATATACGTGAATGAATAATAATGATGATGATAATAATAATAATAATAATAATAATAATAATGATAATAATGATGATAAAACTGGTATAGTATTTGTAAAGTTGAATTATCTTTTTGACTTGGTTCATTCCGTGTTCCTTAATTATAACAAGACATGCTACGGTCACCTTGTCATCATTTTTTTTTTTTTTTTTACTTTTCTTGTGTGTGTATGTATATATATATATATATGTGTGTGTGTGTGTGTGTGTGTTACCTACATACACACACCTGGCACCTCTCTAATTATACTGTCACCTGTCCTAATTTGCACCTCCTCTTTCCCACAACTTTAAAAAAAAAACTAATCTAACATCCTTCCTACATTTTACATTCTGTTTAAATCAACTTCAACATAAAAAAAAAAAAACTAATCTAACATCCTTCCTACATTTTACATTCTGTTTAAATCAACTTCAACATATATTTTCCTATGTTCTCTTTTTCCGGCGCACGCTATTGGCCAGTTTAATGACCAACTAGGACGTGATTGGTTGGTGATCGTTGTGGGACGAATGAATGCTTGTGATTGGCTGTGGCCTAATGGAAGGGAACGTGACTTGTCCGTCAAGTTAATGTGAACGGGCAATTTAAGGGAAAAAGGGAAGGATAGTTAAATGACTTGTTGGTGGTTAAGTGTAGTATTTCATTAGTAATTATATAGATGACATTACGATTCTCTCTCTCTCTCTCTCTCTCTCTCTCTCTCTCTCTCTCTCTCTCTCTCTCTCTCTCTCTCTCTCTCTCTCTCTCTCTCTCTCATTCCCACAAGTCCTTCCAAGTAAAGCAAATTATCGTACACACTTCAATACATGGACTTGAAGAAGTAACTAATGCTTATCCTCCATTCCTTTACTCTAACAACCACCTTCACACACCAGGATTCTCAAGGCTTAGAAGTATACGAGTAATAATAATTCCATGCCTAAGAAAATCGGTTCAGACGAAAAAAAAAGACTATCTACCAGCCTTTCGAC
Source organism: Cancer borealis (assembly GCA_036785275.1). Taxonomy (NCBI): domain Eukaryota; kingdom Metazoa; phylum Arthropoda; class Malacostraca; order Decapoda; family Cancridae; genus Cancer; species Cancer borealis. The sequence continues at coordinate 2,450 of JAXIVD010001409.1, read as the reverse complement.
TTATTTTTATTTTATTTATTTATTTTTTTTTCGAACTAAGAGTAACATAGACTATTTTCTAAGAGCGTGTGACTTTTTTTTTGAGGATGCGAATAGTTATTAATATACGTAACTTTTTTCTCCTAGTCTCTCATTCAACACCTTTCCTATACATCTAGTTTCACCTTTGTCCTCTCTATTTACTCTCACAAATCAAAACAACACCCACATTTAGCTATACATCCTTCCCACATCCTCCTCCATCCTTCTACGGCTCCATACCATACCAGCCTCCCACACACCATCCTTCCCTCCTACACCACAAGACATCCTACCACCTTATAGTTCCTTCAGCACTGACCAGCACCAGCATCACTTTCTAGCACGTAAGACCTGTACGCACTGCTCCTCCTTCGCCTCACCTTGAAAGAGGGTGTTGTTCACTGCTCACCTCAAAGCCACCTTGAACTTGATTGTGTGTTCATTCACTCCAACAGGTCCCGAGACGACTTATAGGGAGGAGAGATGGAGGGGTAGTGAGGGGAAAGAGAAGAGAAGGAGGGAGAAAGGGAGGGGAGGGAGGGGGAGGACGGTGGTCAGATTCTGTGTCCTTTTAGAGGTGAAAGTATGCGTAAGGTTGCACATATGTGTTTTTTTTTTTACTCTCTCTCTCTCTCTCTCTCTCTCTCTCTCTCTCTCTCTCTCTCTCTCTCTCTCTCTCTCTCTCTCTCTCTCTCTCTCTCTCTCTCTCTCTCTCCTTTTTCGTTCAGGTTGTTAATTTTTTTTCTTTCTTTTTTTGAGTTGAAGGAAGGAGTGGAGTCCATTTTTTTCTTTCTCTTTCTTTCGTTCTGGTTATGTTAATTTTTTTTTTCCTTTCCTTTTTTTTTTTTTTGAGTCGAAGCATTTTTTTTATTCACATTTTTATTAGCAAGCAAGAAAAAAAAGAAAGGAAGGAAAGGAAGGTAGTGAGGAAGGAAGAAAGGAAGGCAGTGAGGAAGGAAGGAAGGGAAGGAAGATAGTTAGTAAGGAAGGAAGGAAGGAAGGCAGAAAGGAAGGAAGGAAGGAAGGAAGGAAGGAAGGAAGAAAGGAAGGAAGGAAGGAAGGAAGGAAGGAAGGAAGAAAGGAAGGAAGGTCGAGGTGACACGTAGAATGTAAATGAAGTGGTAACCTCCTGGCCTCTTTTATACTTTTATTATTATTACTTGAGGATTGTATAACTTTTTTGTTCTAAAGAGGAACAGGATAGACCAGTTGCCCAAGCAAAAAAAAGAGACAGAAAAAAGAAAGAAAACAGAAGCTGCTTGTAGTATAAAAAAAAAGAGAGAGAGAGAGACCAAAAAAGAGATATAGAGATAGTGAGAAAAAGAAGGTTTTTTACTTAGTCTTATGTTAGTGTTTTTTTTATATATTTGAAAAAAAAATCGAGGTCATAGTAGTAAAGAGGAGGAGGAGGAAGAAGAGGAGGAGAAGGAGGAGGAGGAGGAAGAAGAAGGAGGGAAGGCTCATTTTAATACCTGTAGGAAACCTTTATAAGGAGAGAACATAGCTACACCTGGTGTGTGTGTGTGTGTGTGTGTGTGTGTGTGTGTGTGTGTGTGTGTGTGTGTGTGTGTGTGTGTGTGTGTGTGTTAGGTATGTATAAGTATCTGAATCTTACTATAAATTGCTAAAAGGGAGAGTCCAAGCCAGTCATATAGCGGTTCCAACACCACCACCACCACCACCACCACTACTATTACCATCATTACTATAATCAAGCACACACACACACACACACACACACACACACACACACACACACACACACACACACACACACACACACAGACACACAGTTCCTTCACCCTCAACATGTGTGGCTGGTAACTGCATGCAATTGGATAGTTTGATTATTTAAACCAAACTACTTCCACCTCCACGAAGCTTATTCAGTAAACTCATGTAATTCAACTTTACCGTTTACCCTTCACACACACACACACACACACACACACACACACACACACACACACACACACACACACACACACACACACACACACACACACATATGCACTTACGTATATATGTATGAAGAGAGAGAGAGAGAGAGAGAGAGAGAGAGAGGAGAGAGAGAGAGAGAGAGAAGAGAGAGAGAGAGAAAAAGAAAAAAAAAAGTTAATGATATCGTTGTAGTTTCAGTTACAGTTTACAGACCAGATTGCATTTTTTTCTTTTTTTTCATCTTTTTTACTTCGCATGTGGAAGTTTTTCACATAATAATACAAGCAATTTTAACTTTTACAACAACAACAACTACTACTACTACTACTACTACTACTACTACTACTACTACTACTACTATTGAGTCTTTCGCTCCGGTATGTGTGTGTGTGTGTGTGTGTGTGCGAGTGTGTGTGCGAGTGTGTGTGCGTATGTGTGTGTATGTGTGTGTGTGTGTGTGTGTGTGTGTGTGTGTGTGTGTGTGTGTG
>JAXIVD010001408.1:82974-88107 GCA_036785275.1 Cancer borealis | reverse complement strand
ACAAAAGAAAATTATAAATGTGTCTATTAAACTTTCAAGCACAAGTATTTTTCTTCGCGCTCCTCATTTATAAGGAAGAAATTTTTCTTTAAGATTTTGAACTTTTTAACTAGAGAAAAAGAACAAGAAGAAAAATTAAAATACTAATAAGAATGAAAACTTTAATAAACAGAAAAAAGAAGATTGATAACTTTGGAATTTTGTATAATATAAGTTAACTAATAGGAAAACACTAGAAAATCTAGCGACAACCAAAGAATATTCTGAATTAAGTAACTCTCTCTCTCTCTCTCTCTCTCTCTCTCTCTCTCTCTCTCTCTCTCTCTCTCTCTCTCTCTCTCTCTCTCTCTCTCTCTCTCTCTCTCTCTCTCTCTCTCTCTCTCTCTCTCTCTCTCTCTCTCTCTCTCTCTCTCTCTCTCTCTCTCTCTCTCTCTCTCTCTCTCTCTCTCTCTCATTACACAACACACTGACTGCTCTGCCAACACTTCTTCCCCTCATTCCCTCCCTTTCCTTCCTTCCTTCCCCTCCCCTCCTTGCCCTCCTCTCTCAGCCCATCCACACAGAATTCATACACATCACCCAGCCATTCCTTTCCACTCTAGGCCGCGATAACACTCACAATGGCAGCTCGTTCTATTCTCGTCACTGTTTCTACGCCCTGATCAGCATTCCTCCCAGCTCTGTCCCTTCAAATGACGCCAGCTTTCACTCCGTCATCCTCTCCTGGTAACGAGCTCACCCCTGCCTAAGTGGAGCTATTAACAGGCATTAAAGTGATCTCGTAAACCTCAGGCTGCCACCGACACCATGACAGACCTTATGAGGGAGAGAAAAGAGTTGGAGACGCGAGATGGATTTTGCGAAATGTTATGACGCAGGATTTGAGCGAAGGAAATGGCGGGAAGGTTTATATATTCAGCTGTAAAACAAGAAACTGCGTGCTTGGGTGCAGGATGGAAACGTGTGTCGATTTCACCCTATCATATTCTAAAAAATTAGCTGGTATATATAACTTCCACTTAAAATACTATAACTTATAACTCTAGAATAACACGTTTTTTTCCCTCTTAAATTGACACATGTAATTAAGTGATAAAAGATCTCTTCTAATACCTCGTTTCACCTCCCTCACCTCCCTCACCTCCCTCATCACCTACAGTAATTAAGCGGAATGAGTCTACTTCGCCTTTTGTCCCTGGTCACTCGCCTGCTGTGACCTAGGGAGCTCCTCGACTTGGATTAATAAGCTGCAGTTTGGCACCCTGGGGAGATAGGTCCTCTGAGCTAATGGTACCATCCCTCAGGACGTCGGTACATCGTCCTAATGGGAATTGGGAGTAAGGAAAGGGAGGGGAAAGGAAGAGTAGGGAGGGAAAGCGAGGGGGAGGTTAAGTCCTGGCGAAGAGAGAAGGAAGTGAGGTAGAAAAAAGAAGGCGGGTTTAGTTTTGGCTGAGATGGTCGAAGGGGAGGCTTAGCTGTGTGTGTGTGTGTGTGTGTGTGTGTGTGTGTGTGTGTGTGTGTGTGTGTGTGTGTGTGTGTGTGTGTGTGTGTGTGTGTGTGTTTGTGAGTGTGTGTGTGTGTGTGTGTGTGTGTGTGTGTGTGTGTGTGTGTGTGTGTGTGTGTGTGTATGTGCGTGTGTGTGTATGTGTGTGTATGTGTGTGTGTGTGTGTGTGTGTGTGTGTGTGTGTGTGTGTGTGTGTGTGTGTGTGTGTGTGTGTGTGTGTGTGTGTGTGTGTTTATGTGAGAGGAAAGAAGGAGAGACGCAGGAGAGGTTTATTTTAAGTTGCGAGGTAGTTGGAGAAGGGGGGGTAGGGGTAAGCCTATATATTGGCTGGAAGAGCGAGGAGGAAGGAGAACTGAAGTTTGGTTAGGGGTCAGGAAAGGGAGGGAGAAAACAGGAAAGGTGTTCATTCTCAGCTGAAAGGGAAGAAGGAAGATGGAACGCGTAGATCTTACCGGGAGAAGAGGAAGAAGTTAATGTTTAGCTGAAGGGAAAGAAAGCTTTGTCTTAGCTAGAAAAAAGAAGAAAAAGAGTCAGCATGGATAGGGAGGTTTTAGATACTTGAGGGGAAAAGAGGGTAAGGATGAGGAAGTGCCATTGGAAGCCTGATGGTCCTCTAGTCCTGCAGCAGCTTGGAAAACCTGGTCTGCTCTCCCCTCGTATTGGGTTAATTTCGAGATCGACAGAACCTGTTAACGCCACTGACGTCTGGAAGATTTATGAAATTTCTTTCCTCAATAGGTCGGCTTTGAAATTAGAAAATGATTGGAATTTCATCTCTAGGGAAGAGATGGAATTTAGGTACTCTGAAACCAAAGAAAACTGGCCGAAGAAATGCTTGGAGCAAGAAAGATATTGAATGTCTCCCTCGTCACCTTTATAAATTGATAGTGAGATGCTTGGGGCTCAGCAACGCAGAGGCAACAGACTCACACACACAGGAAACACAGGAAACACAGGTGATGGTGACTTTGCATTGAAAATAAATAATGCAGGTTCATGTTTTCATTCTCAATTATATTACAGTGTTTAGGGAATTCAATATAGATTCCCCTTTCAAAACATTTATTTTCCACCGATTTATAATTAACTTTGCTGTTTGGATTACCAAATGCGTCTCTCATATAATGCAACACACACACACACACACACACACACACACACACACACACACACACACACACACACACACACACACACACACACACACACACACACACACACACACACACACACACACACACACACACACACACACACACACACACACACACACACACACACACACACACACACACACACACACACACACACACACACACACACACACACACACACACACACACACACACACACACACACACACACACACACACACACACACACACACACACACACACACACACACACACACACACACACACACACACACACACACACACACACACACACACACACACACACACACACACACACACACACACACACACACACACACACACACACACACACACACACACACACACACACACACACACACACACACACACACACACACACACACACACACACACACACACACACACACACACACACACACACACACACACACACACACACACACACACACACACACACACACACACACACACACACACACACACACACACAGAACATTATTGACGTGCATGTCCTATCGCGGTGTCGTGAGTGGAAACATCGTAGGAACATCATTGGTAAAACAAATAAAAAATAAAATAAATTTGATTTCAGTCGCTTCTCTGCCCACAATCTCATTTTCATCTCAACAGTAGTCTGGAAAATAATACCTCTGCCCTCATGCATTTACGACAATTCCATCAGCGGCGTCTGTGTGGACATATACTTTGCGTGAGTCTTAGTTATCATCATGGAAATTGTATCTGATGAGGAGTCGCCCTGCGCTATATATAGAAAACGCGATCCACTTTTAATGCCAAGAAGGAAAAAACGTGATATTACTTGGATCGAGGAAATCTGAATGGAAATTTTTAGAGAGGGATTTTGCTTTCCCTTCGAGGTAGTCTGAAGTTATGTGGTTCGAACTCAACTCAAACTGTGACAACTTGCCAGAAAATACCACGACTCTTTCCAAAGTATTGTGACCGGTGCCTCTTTTTTCCCACTCCCCTTCCCTCCCCTTCCCTGTTCCTGCGTTGGTGTTCATTTGAAATTTTTGTCAGTTCAAACTATTGCCAACCTGTTCGAAATATCGGGTTATTGTTCCAAACACGAGGAACACAGCTGCAAGTCTCATTTTTTTCTTCTTTTCCAACGTGTTACTATATTTTTGTCCCTGTCAAAGATTTACCTCCACTTTCCCTTAGAAAAATATATTAATTTCCAGCCAGGGCACTAGTAGCTTGACAAGGACGAATAGTGTAAACCAGTGGACCCCGCGCGGCTGAAGTGAAGGAGATAATTTTTTTGCACATCTGTGGCCGGCAGGTGTGAAAACAGGTATGACAAGTGACAAAACTGCATACACAGTAATTATTATATAGTGTCACCCCTTCATCACTGTAACTACACATGAGTAAAAAAAAAATAGCTCTGTGGGTAAGTGATGAATATGTATATATATATGAATATGATGAATGAGTTCTAACCATCAAATTATGTGATAAGACGTATTTACAACCGGAATCAAGTCTTAATCTCCTCTATCAACTGCTACATCAACAAGGTACTAAAGGAAGCCAACTGTCCAAAATCTCTTACGTCCACATGTCATATAAATAGACTTTGTAAAAAAAAATATATATACATATACTGGAAATCTAGATTGCCGCATGGCCACTAAAACACAATACAATAAATCCCCCCTCCCGCCCGCACCACCACCACCACCACCAAGGACTCCAGAGTAATCATTGCATTTCAAGAGTCGTTGTGGTGAGGAGAAACTACTGCTGGTTGTCTGTCCAATCCAAAGGCTTACGTTCGTTGCTTCGTAAACCGCAGCACGAACTCGTATACTGTATCCCTTCAATAGGGGCACGTCAGGGGAGGGGGGGGGGGAGAGGCAGGGTAACTGACCAACTCGCGAGGGATATAAAAGCGATGAGTTTAGGTTAAAAATACATTCCAGTTTATTCTTTTCATGCAAATGGTTGGTCGTCAGTTATATAGAATCGATGAGTTTAAACTAGAAAAAAAGAAGAGAGAAAAAATGAGAAGCATTGCAATTTATTCTTTTCGTGTTCCCAACTGCAAATGTTAGTCCGTGAGGTAATAAAAAAATGATGGTTCAGTTTTGAAATATAAGTTACACTCTGACTCGTAATCCGTGGTGAAAAAAATGTGCTTAGTTTTAAATTGTAAGTTACTCTTTACATGTTAGTTGCTGGAAATGACGCAATGATTAAAAATAACTGTGATGGTGATTTAATTTGTGTTTAACTCACCTGTACTTGAACTAAGCCTATTAACTTTAACGCTAGAAATTGTGTCTAAATTAGCCCTCTGATTAACCTCATTACACCAAATAAACGCCAACACCTACGCATTTCTAATAAAAAAACAGAAACAAATGTACGAATACTACTCAAAAAGAAAAAGAAACACAATAAAAGTTAAACAAAAGTACAAG
>JAXIVD010001408.1:65474-70474 GCA_036785275.1 Cancer borealis | reverse complement strand
GGTCGCACAGAGACTAAAACATATTACACGAAATACCTTAACAAAAAAAACAAACATATGTAAGCTTTAAAACGCACATACATAAGAACATAAGAACATAAGAATTAAGGAGACTGCAAGAGGCCAGTTGATGATCTACACGAGGCAGTTCCTTGTCTCCCACCCTTGGAATAATCCAATATTTAGCCATCCCACCTGTCATCCCTATCCATACGCTGTTGTTTGGCTGTCGTGTCCCCCGGATGGAACACACGGGCTATCAATAGAGGCCGTCGTAGTTATCGTGATGGTAGCAGACGTCGTGTGGTGGTGGTGGTGTGCAGTCTACACCAACACTAACAAAATTTTAGCAGATGTTCGTAAAAGGGGAAAAAAAATTGCAGAGTTATCGGGAGTGTGTGCGTGTGGCCGCCGTGCCCCCGAGTTAGGGGGCACACGGACGTCGCACAACACACACACACTGGGATCTGGGCGCGAATCCAATGTCCATACTATGATCCAACCGTCTTTTAAAGCTACCTATTGGCGAGTCCAACATCTTACCACAAAGCCAAATTGCCAACTGGAGATCCCCTAATTTTCGCTCTGGGTGTGAACGAGCCTCAAATATACGCACACTTCTATGGCGTTATACTTCTATTCAATACACTGTTATACTTTGCTATGTTCTTTGTCATGTTGGTTGGTGATTTCTTAACACATTTTAACTAGATTTCATCCGTATAATGATGCTTTTTTTAAATATTGAGTTTATTCGTGTTTTGCTTAAGGCCCAATTACAGTAATATACCAGCATGATATGTGGAAAAAGAAAGCTGGTTGCCTTCTTTGTGGGTTACTATATGATACAAGAAATATTGCAGCAGCTACAAATTACGCAGTAAAATGAAAACGTATCTTTTTTCCAAAACAGAATTTCTTCTTCATTTTTACGAAACCTGTAAGAGATATTGGAAATATCATTGCAGTATCTGATAGACCTAATTAAACTGTACAACTGTCATCATGAATATTTGTTCTATGACTAATAATTACGCAGTAAAATTAAACCGTATCTTTTTTCAAAAACATGACTTTCTTCCTCCTTTTCGCGAAAGCTATTAGAGATATTGGAAATATCATTGCAGCATCTGATAGGCCTAATTAAACTCTACAATTATCATTATGAATATTGGTTTTAAGACTAATAATTACGCAGTAAAATTAAACTGTATCTTTTTTCCAAAACATGACTTTCTTCATTTTCTCGAAACCTGTTAGAAATATTGGAAATATCATTGCAGCATCTGATAGATCTTATTAAACTCTACAACTGTCATTATGAATATTTGTTCTTAGACTAATAATTACGCAGTAAAATTAAACCGTATCTTTTTTCTTCAAAAACATGACTTTCTTCCTCATTTTCTCAAAAGCTATAAGAGATATTGGAAATATCATTGTAGCATCTGATAGACCTAATTAAACTCTACAGTTATCATTATGAATATTTGGTCTAATACTAATATTTACGCAGTGAAATTAAACTGTATCTTTTTTCCAAAACATGAATTTCTTCCTCATTTTCTTGAAAGCTATTAGAGATATTGAAAATATAATTGCAGCATCTGATAGACCTAATTAAACTCTACAAAACTCATTATGAATATTTATTCTAATACTAATAATTACACAGGAAAATGAAACCGTATCTTTTTTTCCAATACATGAATTTCTTCCTCATTTTCTCGTAAGCTATTGGAAATATTGGAAATATCATTGCAGCATCTGATAGACCTAATTAAACTTTACAACTGTCATTATGAATATTTGTTCTATGACTAATAATTACGCAGTAAAATGAAACCGTAACTTTTTTCCATAATATGAATTTCTTCCTCATTTTCTCGAAAGATATTAGAGATATTGGAAATATCATTGCAGCATCTCATGGACCTAATTAAACTTTACAACTGTCATTATAAATATTGGTTTTAAGACTAATAATTACGCAGTAAAATGAAACCGTATCTTTTTTCCAAAACATTACTTTCTTCCTCATTTTCTCATAGCTATTAGAGATATTGGAAATATCATTGCAGCATCTTATTGACCTAATTAAACTCTACAATTATCATTATGAACATTTGTTCTAAGACTAATAATTACGCAGTAAAATGAAACCGTATCTTTTTTCCAAAACATGACTTTCTTCCTCATTTTCTCGAAACCTGTTAGAGATATTGGAAATATCAATGCAGATTCTGATGGACCTAATTAAGTCCTACAACTGTCATTATGAATATTTATTCTATGACTAATAATTACGCAGTAAAATTAAACCGTATCTTTTTTCGAAAACATGACTTTCTTCCTCCTTTTCGCAAAACCTAATAGAGATATTGAAAGTATCATTGCAGCATCTGATAGACCTAATTAAACTCTACAAGTGATATACTTAACGCAAAAAAAAAAAAATTGCGCGAATGCATGAAACAAATGACAAAACTAATTTAATCTTATCGCTTTCCTTTTAAGAGTATTTAATTATGGCTTTCAATGGCAAAAAAGAAACAACAAAAAAGGGTTAAAACTTGTTATATTACTTTAATATTCGAAAACAACGACCAATACATTACTTAACACTCTCGCTGTAGGTATATTAATTCATGTAGAAATACTTCTTTAGTTTATGTAGAATCGAGCGTCTCATATGTGTTATTTTTGTAGTAGAATCTTACTACATATTTTTTCCGTTTCTATGGCAACAGAAAGGTGTATAATACTCTATTAGAAGGCAGCCACGTCCTCCCTGAATACACTTCTCTAACAAGACGTGCGATGAAAGAGTGAAATACTTAATTGGGTGGCAACCTTCTCTCTTCTTCGAGGTTGTTATGGTTGAAGGAGTAAATAGAACCAAGAAAATAAGCCCAATGTATTCATATATTCATTTCTCTGTGTTATTCATCTTCATTTAAGTGATATTGAGGAGGATGTGCAAACTTGCATTCGTATATCATAGCTGACATTAGAACGATATGTATACTCTGTTCTGGATGGTAAATGAAGTGTCTCGTTGTTGTTTATTTCCTCAAATAGTAAGGAATATTCAGACATTTTCCATCTCCGTGCGTGTGTGATCCGTGACTGTTACATGACTGGGACTGTGAGTGGTGATTGCAAATATGTGTTTCGTGTGTGCAATGATCCATCACAACCATAACCACAACCACAGTAATTGTCTCTCTACCTTGATTTGTCCAGAAAACATTTGAATAATTTGTTTCCTGATCCCTTAACCTTCATGTCATAACTTTGAACAAAAAATATCGTAAAGGCAACAACATTTTAGTGATTATATTCTCTTTGTTCGTGGCAAGGAGAACAATCCACGCAATTCATTAAAACTAGTAAATGAACACGCAATTAAAAACCCACTAGGCTAAAGTTGTTGTTTTTTCATAAGTTTAATGAGATCATTTACCAACATGACAAATTGTAAACAAGGGGATCACTCTGGCGCGACCTTCCGTGGCGGTCACTGACACTGTACAATTGATGCAACATTATATATGGTGACAAACGCCATGCGCACACACACACACACACACACACAACACATACACATACACATACACACACACACACACACACACACACACACACACACACACACACACACACACACACACACACACATATACACACACACACATGCACACTCAAGACAGGGAAAAAATGCACCCGTAAACCTTCACTACTTGAACGAAACACTTCATGATAAAAAGACAACGCGCAATGAAATTTCCTACGTCATGAGAGTCTCACGGGGAAACTGGCCTCTCTTTTTTTCCCCCTTGAAGACAGGAGCTCTCAGGTTGACGGGCCGTGTGAAGACTTGAGGAGGGTGGTGGCGCTGCTCCGGAGTCTTTACGAGGCTCCATTTCAGTGTTGGTTGTCCCTGCGTTGGTCCTCCTCGCTTTCCTCGGCCCCTCGGCTTTTCTGGCCTCTGGGGGTAAAAGTTCCCATCGTCTAAATCCCAAAGGATCCTGAGTTTCGTGCAGGAGATCAATGGAAGTCTTTATCTGTTGGCTGCAGAGTCCACCGCAACGCCCTCCTTGCTGCCCTGGGAGAAAGATATGTTTCATCTAACGGACTCTGGCTCTCCCAACTCGTGTTTTGTGGCTTGTACGGTTCTGGAATGCTTTGATGAAGGAAACTCAATACTGCCTTCACATTCCACTGAAGTGCTTTTTGACCTCGAGAGTTCATGTGCACGAATATTAAGTCAGGACAGACAATGCGTGTGCCGATGTCAGGTATAATAAAGCCAAAAAAAAATGGGGGAATTTTAATAACGAATGCAACTTCACCATCCGTTAATTGCTTTCATTCATGTTGTATACAATGAAAGTTTGACAAGACTAAAGGCAAATAAACGTCGTAAATACACGGAAATGAATTACATGGCCGAAAAAAAAAAAACAGTCAAATCCTTTTTTTACTTATTGCCAAACAAACCCCGATTAAGTTCAAGAGTAAACAAACACGGGAACGCAAACACTATGAGAAGAGAGAGAGAGAGAGAGAGAGAGAGAGAGAGAGAGAGAGAGAGAGAGAGAGAGAGAGAGAGAGAGAGAGAGAAGAGAGAGAGAGAGAGAGAGAGAAGAGAGAGAAAAAAAAGAAAAGAAAGAGAGAAAGCGGTTTACACAGGAGTAGTGAAAACCGTCTCTTCTGCACCCACTACCACCCTAACCTCCCCCTCCAGGACGACCTCACACTCCCCTCAGTACGACTCGCTCTTCCCTCACACAAATCCATGACATACCCTTAAGAAGCTCTGTTCCTTAGGGGCTGAAAGACTTGCCAAAGAAGGAAGGGATAGGCATCTGCACTCTCCTTATGAGCTGATACTTACGTGTGTCTGTGTCTGTGTGTGTGTGTGTGTGTGTGTGTGTGTGTTGTGTGTGTGTGTGTGTGGTGTGGTGTGTGTGCTGACAAGAAGGAAAAAAAATACG
>JAXIVD010001408.1:48106-63106 GCA_036785275.1 Cancer borealis | reverse complement strand
ATTTTCTCCTGCTCATTTCTCTGGTGGGCAGTTTCCAGGGAGAGCTCTTGGTGGCAGGCGGCCATAGGATCGAAGATTCTGTTGTCCATGAAGGCTCTCTGTCCTCTGGTCCAGAATCCACGAGCACTTATGTCCACCCGGGCCTCGTTGGCGGTGTTGGCCGTCCTGTACCGCATGTGTTCACCGTCCAGGGGAAGAAGAGTTGGTTCAGTGGAGACGTCGCGGCACACCTCCCTGAGCATGCTAGCCGTCACATCCCTCACCTCGTCGTGCCTGATGCACACGAATCCCCCCTTTTTACAGGTCATGGTGTGGTTGACATCGTTCGGGGATCCACATGCACAGGTGTTGGGAATTCCCTCCACTGGCCAGCCATACCTCAGAGCAATGGCATCTACAAATTCTTGTTTGTTAAGGCTGAAGCCTTTTGCTCTGATAGGCAGGCATGTTAGCCAGTTGGAAGCTCCCGTTTCCTGTGCAGTGTGAATTTTCCTCACGGTATCCGCTGGCAGGATGTATTTTAGCTGTTCCAACATTTCCCCTTGTGCTCTTTGCCTGTTTCTTGAGATGTTTTTTCTTAGCTCCAAGATCGCATTCTGGTCTGTTTCACCATGTGCGTCTTGAGCTACGATTTTTTCAGTGAGAGATCTGGTGAGGTTGATGGAGTTTAAATTCTCTTCATCGGCCAGTGTCTCAGGGGATGTGATCCCAATCCCACCCAGTCTTGGTGGAAGTGTCAGCAATGTACTACTACTACTACTACTACTACTACTACTACTACTACTACTACTACTACTACTACTACTACTACTACTACTACTACTGATACTACTACTACTACTACTACTACTACTACTACTACTACTACTACTACTACTACTACTACTACTACTATTACTACTACTACTACTACCAATACTACTACTACCAATACTACTACTACTACTACTACTACTACTACTACTACTACTACTACTACTACTACTACTACTACTACTGATACTACTGATACTATTACTACTACTACTACTACTACTACTACTACTACTACTACTACTATTACTACTACTACTACTACTACTGCTATTACTATTACTACTATTACTACTACTACTACTACTACTACTACTACTACTACTACTACTACTACTACTACTACTACTACTACTTCTACTACTACTACTAGTACTAGTACTAGTACTACTACTACTACTACTACTACTACTACTACTACTACTACTACTACTACTACTACTACTACTACAAATACCTCCACCCGTTGTTTATTTGCGGGGCTCCACTAATTGGAGGTCACCAGCCCCAACTCTGTTCGCTAGTGACTGTGGCATCCAACCATAGTTCTAATCATTATTATTTTTACCTTACACATCTAATTATACTACAATTTTTCCTATATATATATATATATATATATATATATATATATATATATATATATCTTTTATTTACAAGTCCCTACGATCTACCCTCAGTCCGCTTTCCACTACTGTGGCCTCACAGTCGAGGCCCGTAATGTTTGTGTTGGTAGGGATGGAGTACCTAGTTCCCCTGAGGCAAAGGAGGGCAGACCTGAGTAGAGAGAAGGAGAGGCGACATCTCATCCAGGCGACAACATAGCTCCTTGGCTGGTGTTTCTTTTCTGCTATTACGTCAGCTAGTCTTCCGTAGAAACACTTCGCCTTGGGGCCCATTCCGCCGGATGAGGTGAAAACCAGGGGCGTAAAGCTGCCCTGATCCACGTGCTGGATCCTCTCCTCATATGCCCTGACTTTTTCTTCCTCGTTCTTCTTGTGGGCAGCTTCTAAGGACAGGTTGTTGTAGCAGGCAGCCATCGGATCAAATATGCGGATGTCCACGAAGATTTTCTGTCCACGCATCCAGAATCCACGGGCGCTGATGTCCACACGAGCCTCGTTGCTGGTGTTAGCTGTAGCATATACGAGGTTTTCGCCGGTCAGGGGAAGAAGAAGAGTCGGCTCGGTAGAAACGTCATGGCACATTTCCCTGAGCATGCTGGCCGTCAGATCTCTCACTTCATCATGGCGGATGCATATGAAGCCCCCTTTTTTGCATACCATGGTGTGGTCAACACTGTTGAGGTTTCCACATGCACAGGTTTTAGAGAGTCCCTCCACTGGCCAGCCATACCTCAGAGCAAGGGCATCAATAAATTCTTGTTTGTTGAGGCTGAAACCCTTTGCTCTTATGGGCAATGATGTTAGCCAGTTAGAGGCTCCTGTTTCCTGTGCAGTGAGGATTTTCTTCACTGCATCCACAGGCAAGACGCTTTTTAGGTGTTTAAAGCTGTCCTTTTGTTCTTGTTGCCTGTCTTTGGATATTTGTTTCTTTAGCTCAGTGATCGCATTGTCGTCTGTTTCACCATGATCGTCCTGAGCTATTATCATCTCTGTGAGGGACCTGGTGAGTTTGATGGAGTTTTGGTGTTCTGTGGCAGCCATTCTTTCTGGGGAGGTGATGCCCAGTCCACCAAGTCTTGGTGGAAGCTCAAGCAACGCCCTCTCATTGTCCCCAAGGATGCGTTATCTCAGTAACACTGGTAGGAAGATGTTCCTGATGGCGTCCTCCAGAGGCCTGAGGAGAGGGCTGATGCCGGGGATGGTGCGCATGACATAGTTCCAGCGATGTTTCAGTCCATGCGTGTAGGCTGAGTAGGCTGCATGGGGCTCAGTCCTGGCCATGTTAGACAGGACTTCCACCTCCTTCACCCATCCAGCTACTTTGTCTCCGATGTACTCCTTCTTGAACTCCTCCGTGCCAATAACTGCACCCAAGTGTCTCTGTCCATCCTTAGTCACAGTCACACCGCTACCGTGAAAGATTTCAATCCCACGATCATATAGTTCGGGTTTGACTATCAGAATGGATTTGGAAGCATTGGGCAAGTATCCTATCTTAGGGCCGTTGTTATTCACCAGGCACCACCACTCTTTTAAGTCTGTGAGCTTTCTGGCCCTTGATAAGTCATCAGCATATGCTACTTGCTTCACAGACGTGTTTTCATATTTTATTTCATCTTGGAGGACTGATAACCCAAGGGCGTACATCGCCATGGCCACTGGGTCCCCTTGGGTTGTGCCTTCCATAGATTGAATCACCTTAACTCTAACACTTCCACTATCACTACTTATGTACATATTTGATGGTTCACTATACGTATTATTTACATAGGTTGCCAATGAGGGACATTTAACACTGATGTTATGGAGCATTGTTTTTCTATTTATGGTGTTAAACGCATTTTTGGCGTCCACTAAAAGAATCGCTTCACAGTCGTCCCGGTCAAAAATCTCCCTCATGGCGTGTATGGCCGCTTCTCCCCCTGCCAGTTGTCCTGCACACACCTGCAGGTTCCCCACTGCCCTCCGTACGTCCTCCTTGACTACCGCCATGATGCATTTTCCGATGATACGTCTTGGGACCTCACCGATGCCGATGGGTCTGCATCCTGGCTTTTTGTCAAGAGGGATTAGACGGCAGGCAGTCAGGGCGTCAATGTGTCTGGAAGGTGTGGCGGCCATCTTCCTTGCTAGTGATGCCAGGGCATTGCAGAGGTCGCTAGCGACGCTGCCACAGATGGGGACACTCAACAGGCGACGCCAGCCCTTCGCATCCAGGCCTGAGGGACCCGCACTCCCATGGGTTTGGAGAGCCTTCCTCCACACCAGCTCTCCTGTTATCATTTCATAGATAACTCTGTTTGGTGGGTGAAGGCGACCCTGCAGTCGGAGTTCTTCGGAGAAACTGGGCTGAGGATGTTTTTCCTCCAGTTGGCTGATGGTTTCTCTGTTGAGTGGAAGCACACCTCCTGCCTGTTCCTCGTCAAGAGCCCGCAGGGCGGAAGACACGTTGCCCTGCCGCATCTTGTCCGCAAAGCTACGAGCCTTGTTATGGTGGTGATGTTTAGAGGAAGCTCTTGGCAGGCGCTTTTGGATGGCTCTGGCCTCCCCTATGAGCTCATCTAGTTTATTATTCTGCCAGAGATCTATTCTTCTTGTGACGGCCTTGACATTGTCACTGGTCTTGGCCTTATGGTGGGTCTTTTGAAAGAAGAGCTTCGGCAGCAGAAACACAATTTTTAGTGAAACCGGTGTTAGAGGTGTGTCTTGGTTATAATTGTTGAGGAGAATGACCATTTCTCTAACAACTTTAGACGTGGCTGCACATTTTGGAGGCTCAAAGAGGTTGCTGGCAGACCACCCAATCATCTCTTCGTAAGAGTCCTCCACCCATCTTTTTATCGCCTCTTCTGACAGCGCTTTCCAGGTGAAGGTCCTATGATTTCCAGCCGTATCAGGGTTAGGTTGCGGCACGTTGTGTTGGGACGGCGGCTGATTGAGCTGTGATGGCGGTGCTGGAGGCTGGCTAGCATGGGGCTGTGGTGGTAGGTTTGCTGGCTGTCCTGTATTATCTTCCGCTGCCTCCAGCTGCTCATCCTGGGCATCCCGGCTGGCTCCTGGTTGTTCTCGCTCCTCCTCTGTGTCTCTGTTTTGTCCACGCCCCAGAGGATTTTGGCAATTTTCACCTCTCCGGCAGTTTCTACATTTTGTTTTGTTTCTTGCACATATGCACCCAACACAATTATGGTGTTCTCTAGTGCATTGACAGCATATTTGAATGGGTGGGAGCGACATCTTACATACGGCATTATATTATGCATAAAGAGAGAGAGAGAGAGAGAGAGAGAGAGAGAGAGAGAGAGAGAGAGAGAGAGAGAGAGAGAGAGAGAGAGAGAGAGAGAGAGAGAGAGAGAGAGAGAGAGAGAGAGAGAGAGAGAGAGAGGAGAAAGAGAGACAGAGACAGAGACAGAGAGAGAGAGAGAGAGAGAGAGAGAGAGAGAGAGAGAGAGAGAGAGAGAGAGAGAGAGAGAGAGAGAGAGAGAGAGAGAGAGAGAGGCGGCGACAGGGAGAAGGAGGTGGGGAAAGGAATATGGAGGGAGAGAGGGGAAGAAGGGGTGGGGGAAGACAGAAGGGTGGAGGGGGAGGGAAGAGAGCCAGAGAGAGAGAGAGAGAGAGAGAGAGAGAGAGAGAGAGAGAGAGAGAGAGAGAGAGGAGAGAGAGAGAGAGAGAGAGAGAGAGAGAGAGAGAGAGAGAGAGAGAGAGAGAGAGAGAGAGAGAGA
The DNA here is from genome assembly GCA_036785275.1 of Cancer borealis. NCBI lineage: Eukaryota > Metazoa > Arthropoda > Malacostraca > Decapoda > Cancridae > Cancer > Cancer borealis. The sequence goes on along the minus strand of JAXIVD010001408.1, from coordinate 57,948 downwards.
GAGAGAGAGAGAGAGAGAGAGAGAGACAGAGAGAGAGAGAGAGAGAGAGAGAGAGAGAGAGAGAGAGAGAGACTACTACTACTACTACTACTACTATTACTACTACAACTACTACTGTTACTACTACTATTACTACTATTTCTACTACTGGCACTAGCACTTTTACTACTACTACTACTGCTACTACTACTACTATTTCTACTTCTACTTCTTGTGATGTAAAAACGATAACAGCAATAATATCAATAATCATAATAATTGTAAAAGTACTGCTATTACTACTACTACTAATACTACTACTATTACTACTACTATTACTATTATTACTACTACTACTACTACTACTACTACTGCTACTACTATTACTACTACTACTACTACTACTACTACTACTACTACTACTACTACATTTAAAGATACCTCCACCCTTTTTATTTGCATGGGCTCCACAAATTGGAGGTCATTAGCCCCAACTCTGGTCGCTAATGGCTGTGGCATCCAACCATAATATTCTAACCCCTAACCATATCCATCTACCCCTATATTTACATCCTTATTTAATCCCCTAACCTACCCACCCCTATTCTACTCTCTACCACTGTGGCTTCGCAATCAAGGTCACTTATGTCCGTGGTGGAGGGAGTGGCGTGCCTGGTACCCCGGAGACACAGGAGGGAAGACCTGAGAAGGGAGAATGAGAGGCGGCACCTCATCCAGGCGACAACATGGCTCCTTGGCTGGTGCTTCTTTTCTGCCATCAAATCGGCTAGTCTTGAGTAGAAGCACTTAGCCTTGGAGCCCATCCCGCCGGACGTGGTGAAGACCAGAGGCGTGAAGGTGCCGTGGTCGACGTGTTGAATCCTTTCGCCATAGGTTCTCGTCTTCTCCTGCTCATTCCTACGGTGGGCAGCCTCCAGAGAGAGCTCGCGGTGACATGCTGCCATCGGGTCGAAGATCCGGACGTCGAAGAAGGCTCTCTGCCCCCTCGTCCAAAACCCCCGAGCACTGACGTCAACTCGAGCTTCATCGGAGATGTTTGCCGACCTCAACCGCAGGTTTTCTCCTCCAAGTGGCAGAAGAGTCGGCTCGGTGGCGACGTCATGGCACACCTCCCTGAGCATGTTGGCTGTCAGGTCCCTCACCTCGTCGTGCCTGATGCACACGAATCCCCCCTTCTTGCAGGTCATGGTGTGGTCGATGTTGTTGGGGGAACCACATGCACAGATGTTGGGGAGTCCTTCAACTGGCCAGCCATACCTCAGAGCAACGGCGTCGACAAATTCTTGTTTGTTGAGGTTGAAGCCTCTTGCTCTGATTGGCAGTGACGTTAGCCAGTTAGACGCTCCCGTCTCTTGTGCAATATGGATTTTTCGCACAGTCGCGGCAGGCACGATGGTCTTCAGGCGTTCAAGGCTGGTCTTCTGCTCTTGTTGCCTGTCTAGGGAAATTTGCTTCCTTTGCTCAGCGATCGCATTTTGGTCTATTTCCCCGTGTGCGTCCTGAGCAACTATCTTTACTGTGAGGGACCTGGCTAGGTTGATGGAGTTGAGGTGCTCCCTAGTTGCCAACCTCTCAGGAGAGGTGATCCCCATCCCGCCCAGTCTTGGTGGAAGTTCGAGCAGGGCCCTCTCGTCATCCCCCAGTGCTGGAGACCTCAGTAACGCTGGAAGGAGGGTGTTCCTTATAGCGTTTTCCAGCGGTCTGAGGAGAGGGCTGATGCCTGGGATGGTGCGCATGACGTAATTCCACCGATGTTGTAGGCCATGCGTGTAGGCAGAGTAAGCTGCGTGAGGCTCCGTCCTAGCTATATCAGATAGGATTTCTACCTCCCTCACCCACTCGAGCACTTTTTCTCCTACAAACTCCTTCTTGAACTCCTCTGTTCCTATAACAGCACCCAAGTGCCGCTGCCCGTCCTTTGTTATTATTACCCCGCTACCACCGAAAATATCCAGAGCGTGGTCATAAAGTTCGGATTTCACAATAAGGACGGACTTAGCTGCATTGGGTGTGTATCCTATGGTGGGTCCATTGTCCTTTATCAATCCCCACCAACTTTTCAGGTCTGAGATTGTGCCGGCCCCCGAAAGGTCGTCGGCATATGCCACTTGCTTCACCTTGGTGTTTTCAAACGCAATCACATCCTGAAGCACTGAGAGACCTATTGCGTACATAGCCATGGCCACTGGGTCACCTTGTGTTGTCCCCTCCATTGACTTGAGCACCTTAAAACAATTATTACTACTACTATTTATAAACAAGTCACATGGTTCACCATACGTGTTTCCTACGTATGTAGCTAGAGAGGGACATTTGATTTTAATATTGTGAAGCATTGTCTTTCTGTTAATGGAATTAAATGCATTTGATGCGTCCACTAACAGTACCGCTTCACAATCCTTTCCCGCGTAGATCTCCCTCATGGCGTGGTTGGCTGCTTCCCCCCCTGCCTGGTGTCCTGCGCACACTTGCAGGTTCCCAGCCGCCTTCCTTACATCCTCCTTGACAACTGCCATGATGCATTTACCCACGATGCGACGGAGGACTTCGCCGATGCCAATGGGCCTGCATCCTGGCTTTTTATCCAGAGGAATAAGGCGGCAGGCAGTGAGGGCGTCGATATGGTGACAGGTGGTGGTGGCAAGCTTCCTCGCTAGTGCTGCTAGGGCACTACAGAGATCACTAGCGCCACTGCCACAGATGGAGCTGCTCAATAGGCGGCGCCATCCTTTTGCATCCAGACCTGAGGGACCAGCACTGCCGTGGGTCTGGAGGGATTTCTTCCACACCATCTCCGCGGTTATCATGTCGAAGATAACTTCGTTTGGTGGTGTGTGACGTCCGTGCAGTCGGAGTCCCTCAGATTCGCTGGGTGGAGGATGCTTCTTCTTCAGCTGGTCGATGATGTCCCTGCTGAGCGGCAGCACACCACCAGACTCCTTGTCGGTGAGTGTCCGCAGCGCCGAGGATACGTTGCCTTGCCGCATCCTGTCGGCAAAGTTACGGGCTTTATCCTTTTGTGTTTCGGTCTTGACAGGTCTTTGCAGTCTTTTCTGGATGACTCTGGCCTCCTCCAGAAGCACATCAAGGTTGTTTGACTGCCATAACGCCACTCTTCTCTTGACTGCCTTCACGTTGTCTCCTGTTTTGCTCCCCTTAAAGGTCTTTTGGAAGAAGAGCTTTGGCATGATAAAGACCAGTTTGAGAGCAAATGGTGTTAGGGGCGTGTCCTGGTTGTAGCTGGTGAGGAGGATAGCCATTTCCTTCGTGATTGTGGTGGTGGCAGCACACTTAGGCGGTTCGAAAAGGTTGCCAGTAGACCACCTAACTACTTCACCATAGGCTTTATCCACCCATCTGGTGATTTCATCCCCTGTTAATTCCTTCCATATGGTATTCCGTCTCCGATGTCTATTTCTTGCCATATCGGAGTTGGGTGGAGGTGGTGGTGGTGGTGGTGGCGGCGGTGGCGGCGGCTGCGGTGGTGATGACGGTGGCAGTGATGGTGGAGGCGGCTGCGGCGGCGTTGGTGGCGACGGCGTTGGTGACGGTGGTGGTGGAGGTGGTGACGGTGGTGGAGGTGGCAGCGGGTCCTCACCCCCCATTGCCATCTCCGCATAATATTAATAATAATAATAATAATAACAATAATAATAATAATAATAATATAAATAATGATGATGATAATAATGATGGTAATGCTATTGATAATAATAATAATATTAATACTACTACTACTACTACTACTAATAATAATCATAATACTAATAATAGTAATAACCATGATAATGATGATAATAATAATAATGATAATCATAATAATATAATTTTTTTTAAAATTTATTTATTTTTTACATTAAAAGGGTACTGGCTAAGGGAAAAAAATTAAGTATAAAAAAAAAAATCTCGCTTGTCGCCAGATACTGTAAAGAAGATAGTAGGAGAAATAAAAAATGGGGGGCAGTTCAATTTAGTATGAGAGGTGGGCGGTATGAGGCTATGAGGGTATGAGGGGGGGCGGTGGCCTAGTGGCTAGCGGTCGGGCATACTAGCTCAGAGTCCTAAGTTCGAGCCCCGGCACGAGCTGGCCACTTTTCTTTAGTAAAACCGCAGAGTAGCCAAAGATCATCCACATGCTGCCATAACACTATTCTCGACGGGAATACAAAATTATATGCATTGAAGACTTACCGAGGGCAGCATGAGCTTGTCAACAAAAAACGAGGCGTCATCTAACTTACGAACGGGCGGAAGCCGACCATCTAACGCAGTGATTTTCAACCTTTTTCATCTCACGGCACATTTAGCTAGGCAATAAAATGATCGAGACACACCATCAGAATTTAAGGAGATATTTGATTATTTAAAAGAATAGAAATGATAAGAATGTGTTCCGAAAGAGCGCCCAAAATCCACCGAACTGTTGCTTTGATTTAACTCGTGTGAGCCCACCTTTATATCTCTGGCTTACATCCCTGAGCACGTCAGGCAGCCTGCAAAAAAGTGGTATAGCAATATCCCCAAGCCATCCTCGCGCATGCGCATTACTGCAGGGTAGTGGAGATTGGCGGTTCTACACGACTGAATCCAAGAGAGACTGCCAATTGGGCCTTTAATGAACAATACATTTATTTATTGTAGTGTTGAAAAATAAGAGTTTAAGACATAATTTCAAAATGCGTCTAATACAATTTCTGGAAAAAAATACTGGAAACCCTGTCCCACGACCCCTCCTTGAAGGAGGATCAACCCTACTAAGACACCCGCGGCATACCCACGGATGCTTCACGGCACACTAGTGTGCCGCGGCACACCGGTTGAAAATCACTGATCTAACGGCTCCATTAAGCCTACCGGCGCCACAGGTTAAGGGCAAAAGAGAGAGAAAAAAAATTTCTTGGATCATATGAAAATCATCTCCCCACGTCGGTCGTGCGGTCGTGGGGGGAAGAGCTTCATATGATCCGATGAATCGTGTTTTTCTCATAAGCTGAAACATCATTGGGGAAGAGGACCTCACACTCCTATTTGAGTGTTTTGAATGGTCAATACCAGTACTTTTCCTGTAACAGGATGTCTGGAGATGGTGGACCAAATAATACAAATAGTTGTGCAACTATAGGACACCTACCTTCTAAGTTTTCACTAGCTTCTGAATTGGATAAAGCAAACCTGGTTCTGTTAAATGCCTCAAAAACTCAATTTCTACAACTATCTACTCGACATAACCCTCCAGATAAGTATACCCTCTTATTCAATGACACTCAACTATCCCTTTCCTCCACATGAAACACACTCGTCTATCCTTAACTAAAAATCTAAACCAGCAATTTCATATCTCTACTCTTGCTAAATCAGCTTCCAAGATGTTAAGTGTCCTATAGCGTCTGCGTCCATTTATCTCTCCCTCCCAGCTGTTTGATCCGTACAGGGGCCTTATCCGCCCATGTATGGAGTATGGCTCTCATGTCTGGGGGGGTTCAACTCACACAGTTTTACTAAACAGGGTGGAGTCTAAAGCTTTTCGTTACATCAACTCTCCTCTAAGTGATTGTCTTGATTCTTTAAGTCACCAATGCAATGTTGCATCTTTATCTCTTTTCCTCCACTATTTTCATGCTGACTGCTCTTCTAAACTTGCTAACTGCATGCCTCCACCTCTTCTGCGGCTTCGCTGTACAAGGCTTTCTACTTCTCCTCATCCCTTTTCTGTCCATCTTTCTAATGCAAGAGTTAGGAACTATCTTCATTTTCTCATCCCTTACACTGGTAAGCTCTGGAACTCACTTCTTTTGTTTGTTTTTCATTTTGCCTATGACTTGAACTTTTTCAAAAAACGTGTGTCAAGACACTTCTTACGCTAAATTAGATCTCTATCCCCTGTCTCTATTTCCTATACAGTCCTCTTAACAGTCTCTGAAGACAAGCTGGATTTATAAAAAAAAACTTATTTTTGTTGGCCGTTAGTCGGTACCCTTTTAATATAAAAAAACAACACTAAATAATTAAATAAATAAAAAAAGGGGATCAATAATCCACAGTGATGAATGGAGGGCATATATCAATCAATCTCCAAGGACTTGCATTCACGCACAGGAAAGTTAACCATCCAATAGATTTTGTGGATCCGCAAATTGGTGTCCACACTCAGACTATAGAATCATACTGGAGGATCTTCATATGAGTGCGGCGGGGACGGGGGGGATGGTCTTCAATTGGGTACTTTAGGGGTAGGGGAGGAAGATCATCATAGGATCCTATTTCTTTCTTCCTCCCAAAAAACGCAAAAGTTATGATCTGGTGGTTCGACACTCGCTATTTGTGTTGGGTTACTATCTCTCGTTCTCTATCTATCTATCTATCTATCTATCTATCTATCTGTATATATATCTATTTATCTATATATGTCTATCTCTCACTAGAAAAAAAATGTTTTTAAAAGAATTAACAACGGGGAATAAATTGCAAACTAAACAGACAAACTTTTAACAAAGAAGTACTAGCAACTGCTTGAATTAGCCTGTTCGCAGCTAGGGTCGTAGACACCTATCAGCCCTAGAATTTTTAATTTTCTCCGCTTCTCCGGGGCAAAGGGGTGACTTAGTTAATTTAGAAGCCGATCTGCAGAAAAAATACGACATGAATTGCTGCACATGTGTATTTAAAATTAAAAACATAACCTTAATGTTATTATTCTTACTTACTGGTGCATGATAAGGCTTTGTTAATTGTATTATAAGATAACGCTACAATTAGGTAATTATTATTTTTTCAGTAAGTATGAGCAGTAAAAATAAAAGGATGTTGATTTCGGCTTATACATTTTATCTGAGTGTGTTAAAAAATATTGGAAATCACTGTCACGTCTTATATACGAAGGTGATCAGTGAAGAAAACAAAAACAGCACCGCTGCCAGACGTACGACGTAGTATACTAAGCGCCGTTAAAAAGACTGGTATTTATCACTATGGAGACATTTTACTTCTAATAAACCCTTGCCACAGCATTTGCAGCTGACAATGCCATTAGGAGTTGTTCTGAGTAGCCTGCTAGTGTTTGTTGTGGTTTGCTGCCAGTAGCCGAGGATGTAGTTGTCGTACTGGAAAAAATTAAGTCTGCGACACAAAATTAAATTTTCTATACATTACATGGATTTGCCTATTGTTTGGTACATTCAAATGAAAGTATGTATCGGTATATGCCCATTGAGATTAGTAGAAAATGACAAATTGCTTGCCTTAATACAAATATAAGCTGTCTTAAGAATATCATATGAAATTATGAATAGAGGCTTAAACGATGTCATATACCGTCGGACATCATGAGCTTAATAGACTTAAATTTCATACGCATTAATGTGCAATAATACACCTGTGTAAGCTTGTAAAACTTGCCCCAAAAAGTATTTATTTTCCGGCAAAAATTACAAAATCTGGCGCTGTCTGGTATCAAAATGCTCACTGCGAACAGGCTAATTGTTTCCGTCTTGAGTAAAAAGATATATATATATATATATATATATATATATATATATATATATATATTCTCTCTCTCTCTCTCTCTCTCTCTCTCTCTCTCTCTCTCTCTCTCTCTCTCTCTCTCTCTCTCTCTCTCTCTCTCTCTCTCTCTCTCTCTCTCTCTCTCTCTCAGGCTGGTAGAGGAAAGGATGAAGAACAGGAATGAGTTGTGTCAGGGGGTGGGATGGGGGTAGGGTCAAGTCATCCGCACTTGCCGGTGTGTCAGTTCTTGGGCTTGGTAATGGCTGGCCCCACAATGGTTCGGGCGGGACGGGGACAAACGGCAACCCAGGCGACGTCACGGCGTCGACAATTAACGTCAAGACCCACCACCCGCTGCCCAACCCAACCTCTGTTCATTTTTTATTTCTGTATTTTTCCATTAAGGCGAGAGGAGATGGAGTTCAGGACGAGCGCTCTTTGTCCCACTTGTCTGTGTCTAATTGTCTCCCCTTTTGTGTTTCGGAGATCCTGGTGGCGTGGGTCATTACCGGGGGCATACCTGTTATTTCCTTCCAAGACCCACACGGTCCTTAGCCTAGTCATGAATAACCTAAAACTGACTTCATGATTAATTCACTTTCCTGTCCCCCCACCTCACCTCCAACTACCCACGCCCTTAGTAATGCTGTATCGGGCGGTGGTCAGTTACCGTCAACCGTTTTGGAGTCTTGTCAGCCGCACCATAACTGAAGTAGATGAGTGACAGGAACTGAGGTGTTACTGAAGAGAATGAGGGAAGGGGATCAAGGCTTTGTGAGTGTGTAAGAATGTGAGGGAAGAGTGGACGTAAGAGTGTGGGACTCCGGAGTGTAGAAATATTTGATACTTTGAAGAGTAAATGAACGGGGGATTAAGGTGATGTGTGTGTGTGTGTGTGTGTGTGTGTGTGTGTGTGTGTGTGTGTGTGTGTGTGTGTGTGTGTGTGTGTGTGTGTGTGTGTGTGTGTGTGTGTGTGTGTGTGTGTGTGTGTGTGTGTGTGTGTGTGTGTGTGTGTGTGTGTGTGTGTGTGCGTGTGTGTGTGTGTGTGTGTACGTGCGTATGTGTGTGTGTGTATGTGTGTGTGTGTGTGTGTGTGTGCGTGTGTACGTGCGTGCGTGTGTGTGTGTGTGTGTGTGTGTGTGTGTGTGTGTGTGTGTGTGTGTGTGTGTGTGTGTGTGTGTGTGTACGTGTGTGTGTACGTGTGTGTGTGTACATGTGTGTGTACATGTGTATGTGTACATGTGTGTGTGTATGTGTGCGTGTGTGTGTGTGTACATGTGTATGTGTATATGTGTGTGTACATGTGTGTGTACGTGCGTGTGTGTGTGTACATGTGTGTGTACATATGTGTGTACATGTGTGTGTGTACATGTGTGTGTGTGTGTGTGTGTGTGTGTGTGTGTGTGTGTGTGTGTGTGTGTGTGTGTGTGTGTGTGTGCGTGTGTGTGTATGTGTGTGTGTGTGTGTGTGTGTGTGTGTGTGTGTGTGTGTGTGTGTGTGTGTGTGTGTGTGTGTGTGTGTGTGTGTGTGTGCTTTTATTTTATTTATTTATTTATTTATGTTTTGTGTGTGTGCTTTTTTTTTGTGTGTGTATGAAGAAGAAATATGGCAATAAGATGTCAACGCAAGTCGTTTGCTCTTGTAAAAAAGATAAGCGCTTTTTCTGATTAGATTGTTCAGGTTTTCAACGTATTTGAAATATCTGCATCAGCCTGAATGGAGCGGACAGTCTTTCTCAACTAATAACCTGTCGGGCGGTTTCATTCCGACGATTACATGACATTTATACATTTTTTTTGTAAATATAAACTCTGAAAACTGGTACAAGATGGAATGACTTGTTTTGAATATATGTACTTTAAAATTCTTGATTTGTGAAATTTTTGTTTGGATCGAGAACATAAGAAAAATCTATCCATACTGGATGAAGATATGTAATAAGTATGTGCATTCAAATATATTGGCCGATCATGGCTGGAGACAGAATGTCTCATTACAATCAGTCCTCGCTTAAGAACTAAATAAATCCCTCCACAGTGAATGGGATTTAGAGGAGCTTTGATGTTCGAAGGCTGGAGAATAAAGTGCAAGGAATGCATTACATGCCAGTAAACAAATTCTTTAATCATCAGTTATAAAGATAATAAGAAAAGTCACTGACAAAGATATATTTCACTGCTTACCAGTTATTTGCATTTCAGTGTTGCCATCCCTAACCATTATAGGCTTACAATTTTGTGCGGTTTTCAGAAACTATTATTGAAGCTTGATGTTAGCAAGGGATTAGACATCTGATGGTGTCGCGGCTTAGTGTTGTAATCATCCTTCAGGCGCGGTGCATT
>JAXIVD010001408.1:39412-42906 GCA_036785275.1 Cancer borealis | reverse complement strand
TATATATATATATATATATATATATATATATATATATATATATATATATATATATATATATATATATATATATATATATATATATATATATATATATATATATATATATATATATAATATATATTATATATATATATATATATATATATATATATATATAATATATATATATATATATATAAATATATATATATATATATATATATATATATATATATATATATATATATATATATATATATAAATATATATATATATATATATATATATATATATATATAAATATATATATATATATATATATATATATATATATATATATATATAAACTAAATAAAACACGTTAAGTTTGTAAACAATTTATTTTTCTTTCACAAACAACACAATTTTTTCCTCGTTAAGCTAGAAACTTTTCCTTCTACTTTACCTCCTCCTCCTCCTCCTTACCCTTCCTTTCTTCTCTCCCTTCCCTCCCTTCCCTTCCCTTCTTTCCTCCTCCCTCCCTCCATCCCTACATCCTTCCTTTCCTTCCTCCGTCCTTCCCTTCCTCCCTCTCTCTCCCTTCCTCTCTCCCTCCTTCTCTCCATCATTCCATCCTTCTTTCTTCCCTTCTTTCCTTCCTCCCTTCCTTCCCTTTCTCCCTCCTTCCCTCCCTTCTCTCCGTTAATTAAGGTAGGGTAAGTTTTTCGTTTCCCAGGTAACCCTCGAACTTTTTGAGTGCAACGTGACCCATGTGTGTGTGTGTGTGTGTGTGTGTGTGTGTGTGTGTGTGTGTGTGTGTGTGTGTGCGTGTGTGTGTGTGTGTGTGATAAAAGGGAAGTGAAGGGGAAGGAAGGAAAGAAAAAGTAGTTTGATTTCGCGTCAAAATGTTGTCAACTGAACGCAACTCAAAAAATATATATATAAAAAATAAAATAAAATAAAATAAATAAAAAGTTACGTAATATAAATTTCTTCAATGGATATCTTTCTTTTCTTTTTTCTCTCTATTATCTTCTTTCTTTCTTTCTTTCTGTCTGCGTTTTTCCTTTCGTTGCAAAACACACACACACACACACACACACACACACACACAGACATACACACAAACAAACACACACACAAACACACACACACACACAAACAAACAAACAAACACACACACACACAAACACATCAACAAATAGATAGATACATTAAATAAAAACACAGATAAACAAACAAACAAACACACGCAAACAAACAGGGACTCACACACCTGGGATAAACAGCACCAAGGGGACACACACACACACACACACACACACACACACACACACACACACACACACACACACACACACACACACACACACACACAAGGACGGTCCATTACGGTAATTAGAGAGAGAGAGAGAGAGAGAGAGAGAGAGAGAGAGAGAGAGAGAGAGAGAGAGAGAGAGAGAGAGAGAGAGAGAGAGAGAGCATTGACCTATAATATTACATCGTCAGGATTATACATAATAAATAATAATAATAATAATAACAATAACAATAGTAAAAAAATATATAAAAAAATAATAATAATGAAAATTTTCCTAAACAAATCAGAAATTACAACAAATAACTTGAAATACATAACATAAACAATTTTTTTTGTAAGATTTTTCTATACATTATCAAAACAATTAAAAAGAATAAAAATATTGAATCACAAAAATATCGAGAAAATCACCCCAAAAATGTTTTTTTAAATATCAAGTCACCCTTAGATATACTAACGTTACTAATGACTATGTAACACACACACACACACACACACACACACACACACACACACACACACACACACACACACACACACACAGTAACACTCACCCTTACGTACACCTTCCCTGCCCTTCTTCCACTCACCTTTACCTGCGAAAAGAAAAATTGGGTCACAAATAATATATTTTTATTTTATTATTTACTTTGATTTTTTTTACCTGTTCATGTGTGTGTGTGTGTGTGTGTGTGGTGTGTGTGTGTGTGTGTGTGTGTGTGTGTGTGTGTGTGTGTGTGTGTGTGTGCATTTCAAGGTCACAACTTAAAAATATATATTACCTGATAAGACTTTAAACAAACACTGATAAAAGAGAGAGAGAGAGAGAGAGAGAGAGAGAGAGAGAGAGAGAGAGAGAGAGAGAGAGAGAGAGAGAGAGAGGAGAGAGAGTACATCACAATCACCTACACTATATAGCATGCACGCCGCTCGTCTTATATTCATTTATTTACGCGGGAAACTAGTAAACATCAACACAAATGTCAACAAAGCCACGTGCCTCTAAAATGTAAACAAATCCACGTGGGAGAGGACAGCAGACGATGATGAAGGCAACCTAACCCAAGACCAAGACCTACACCTGGACCAGACCAAAACACACACTACATACACACACGCAAACTCACTCAAAAACATATTCAGTAACACTCAAATACACACTCAAACACCTTAAAATATCCCAAAACACACCCAAACTCACCCTAACACATTCACACACCCCAAAATACACTCAAAACACACCCTAACACACAACATAACACACCCCATAACACCCTACAACACACCCAAACACAATGAGGGAACTGAAATTCTCTGAGAAGAAGTTATTAAAACACACAGACTTTTTGAAATGGGAAGTCGATAATAATTTGCATGAAGTGAAAGTTATCAAGAAATACTTAATTCAGCGAAGACAAGATTACACCATGTGAGTATAAATAATTACGAATCATTAAGTAAAGTAATTAGGGTTGATTAAGTGTTGTTTATTTAAAGTGCATCTAGTTAATATGGTAGTTATGGTTAAGTTAAGTTAAGTTGGGTTAGGTAAAGAGTAAAGATTTGTATTAATAATGATAAAGTTTCCACACAGTCCTTAAACTGAACTAAACTCTTGTAATGTCGTTCTCTTCACCTTTGTAAAGATTAATACTTGAAGTGTTATCAATTATTTCCTTCTCAGTTTTTATAAATGTCGCTAGTCTTCACATTTCAATTTATAGCTGGAAATGCAATACAATTTCTGTAATATATATACATTTATAGGTCTGTCTTATAAAATACAAAATACACACACATACAATTACAGTTCTATCTAATGAATACAAACCACACGCACACACACACGCACACATACAACTACAGTATAGCAAAGCATATTTTTCACCAATCCTTCTTTGCAATTGAAACTCATCCAATCAAATTACTTTACAGATACCTAACAAATAAATAAGAAAAGAATTAAGAGATAAACTCGGAATAAAATAATAATAATGATATTCCTACCTCACCCTAACCTAACCTAACCAAGCATTCCCACACCAGGTAATTAATTAAACCTAGCATCACTTTACCTGTCTCTATTATCATCTCTAATAAATCATCTATCAATAAATTATCTATCTATCTATCTCTACAGGTACAACAAGATGTCACGAGAGATCCGAGAACTTGCGTCAAAGATCAAGGAGCTGGACGCCAAGGACCCTTA
>JAXIVD010001408.1:29412-34412 GCA_036785275.1 Cancer borealis | reverse complement strand
GCAGGCGCAGCGGTGGTGACTGGCGATGAGGTGGTGTCCTGAATGACCCAGCAAACATGGTTATGCCGGACCAGCATCGTGCCAGTGTCGGCAAGTCACCAAAAATTGAATCGGTCTTGCATTGGTAATCCATTACGTAGTAATCGGCCCCATTGTGGGCTGATTACGTACCAATATACGTTTGCACCCCGGGCCTGAATCGGTTACATTGCGGGCCGCTCCTGTGAACCGGCAGACCAGCCACCTACAGCAGGATACACCAGCCGCCATCACAACACCCGCCTCAAATTAAAATAATTATCCACGACAGGACGGAGCAAGATGGAATAACTGGTGTGAGCGGAGGCCGACCTCAGCTTCGTCGTTAATGGACGGAATTACCAAAAGTAACACATATAAACACATTATAAACACCTGGTCGACGGTCTATCAAGCGGTGTCTGGCAATGATACACTCTTTTCCCGCCAAAAATGACCATAACAAAGGCTCTATTTCACGTCCATTTCCCCTTCTACTATGCCTTCTTGAGTAACCCATTCATGTCCACTCTTCATTCCCCATTAAAAAGAGATAAAAAAGAAGGGAAAGGGAAAAATACGATAACTACTATCACCACGACTAGCAATTATAATTGATCATTATTTACCTTCACTTTCCATGTCTCAGCAGGATGACAAGGCGGTAGTACTTCATCACTGTCTTCATTGATGCTTCCTGTACTCACATGAAGCACATCAGCACCCGGGAAGCACTTAGTAACACTTAATTAACAAGGCACTCCCGTCCTTTCACCTGGCATCTGCTCGTCTGATCACTCGCAATCTTCTTCTTCTTCGCAAACTGATCTTGAATCTTCAATCTTGAATCTTGATCTTTCGTTCATTTCCCGCATCGAGGATGTGGCAAAGAGGATAAAAGAAGAAACCACGGAGATGAAGGATGAAGGGATGCTGATATGGTCGTCCAGAAGTCGTGGATCACATCTCGAAATGTGACCCACGACTTCTGGACGACCATAAGATTGACTCTCATAAATTCTGTTAGCTATGAGTGTTAGTTATTGTCGTCCATATAACTATGTAGAATACGAGGCCTGGAGGACGCCTCACTACCGCTTCTGGTTTCACCTTGCACGCGAAGATGGTGGCAATACTCCTTCCTTCATTCTTAACTTATTTCCTTTCTCTGTCATTCTCTTCCTTTCTACCTATCTCTCTTCCCCCCTTTACTCCATAAGTACAGTGAAAGTATTTCCTTGTTCTCTTAAACATGTAATATAACCTTCATGCAGATTAACTACTTAACTACCGCTAACCACTAATAACTACTACTACTACAACTATTATTACTACTAATTATGGCTACTTGCCACTTTCAACCTTCCTCATTCTTTCTCCTTTCTCCTTTATCTCCCATTCACTCTCTACGTACCTTTCCTATTCCCTCTGCATTCCATTATCTATTTATTCTTTTAATATCCTGTTATATACTTTTTCGCTCTAGCCTTCAGCCAGTCAGTCAGTTAGTCAGCCAGTCAATCAGTCAGTCAATCAGTCAGTCAGTTCAATTATCATCATTATCTTCCTCATTATCATCATATTACTTCATTAGGTGCTACTTTGGCTTGTTATCTACGTGTCTTGAATCTACTTTGATATGCGATCTACACTTTATACTGTGATCTACGTGTTCTGAATCTACTTTGTTTGTGAAATTGAAGGTCCTGCGAGGAGAGGAAGGCCAGTTGTAGGATGGAAGAAAAGAAGAAGACTATTCTATACATTTTTGTCAAAAGTCAAATGGGTTGGAAACGTTTAGGTTAAATTAAGACTTTTTTTGTTAATATTTCAACACAACTCATGAAACTTGGCACCAAGGGGTTCTCGGTTATGCTGATCACGAATCCGGAATTAGTTTGGTCATTACTATAATATTTGGATTTTCCATTTTGTGGCCCGAAAATTCCACCAGAATTGAGGTCGAAAAAGGTTTTCCCATTTTACTACGTAAATATTAGTCCTAAAGGAAAATTGTATTGAAGTAAATTTATGGAGTTTGATAATGTATACATCATAGTCTCATCATATTTCCAATAACTTTAAAACCTATGAAGAAAATAAAAGAATTATGAAAGAAATTAATGAATATTACTTTACACTCCTACATCTAGAATTATATTCTAATTCACTTATATCTTAGCTCAATAGAACAAGCGCCTCTTTCTCTTTCTTTTATATTCTCTACGTTTTTTACGTAAACCCCAAACATTTTGAGTTATTTCAAAATATGTGATATATCAAAAAAACTCTAAGGGTGTAAACCCTACAAAATTTCATGCAAATTTTCACACCTCCGAATCTCATGAAAATTGGTACAATGAGGTTTTTGGCCATGCTGAACACGAATCTGGACTTATTTTCCTGATTATTATAATATCAAACTGTATTTCACCCTTGCTCGTCAAATAACATTAATGAAATATAATATGATTTACTATGTAGATATCATTCCAAAATGATATTTGTGCAGTGTAGATAATTTTTCCTTGTAGATAACAAGCTAAAGTAGCACCCTTCATTATCAACAGTTACGGTATCATTATATTTAAGTCAGTCATCATCATCATCATCATTATCATCATCATTACTATAGACGACAAACTTAGAAACGAACATGTATTTTTTTTAGTAAGTCGTACAAATGTAAGTGACTCGTACTTACATTATTATCACTATTAAAACTTACAGGAAAATACAAACAATTTACATACGCGTCAGCTGTTGGTGGTGTGATGTCCTTCGAGAGAGAGAGAGAGAGAGAGAGAGAGAGAGAGAGAGAGAGAGAGAGAGAGAGAGAGAGAGAGAGAGAGAGAGCGAAGCACTGAGGTAGTAAGTGCAACCTTGGTGTGTGTGGTTTAGGTAGCGAGGCATCGACAGTCTTCACTATATAATGAACGTGTTCGGTGACAGCGTCAGTCCTCTCCGACACTCGCCGCCAACGCCACCAAGGTGCTCCTCCTCCTCCTCCTCCTCCTCCTCCTCCTCATAATACTCTCACTGGCGTTCATTTCTTTGTAATTCTGTTAATTCATCCTGTTCTGACACACTGTTGTTGTTCGCCTGAGTAAGGTCTGACAGGCCCATATTAACCTTTCTTCCTTCCTTCCTCTGCCCTCAGATGAACAGTCTCCTCGTCGCCGCCCTCCTCGTGGCATCCACTCTCTTCGCCGTCACGGAATCTTTCGTAGTGACAGGCGTCGCCGTGGGATCAACGGCCCTTGCTGCCGGTGGTCTGGTGGTGGGTGCCCTGGCTCTGGGGGCGAAGAAGTTACTCCTCGTTAAGGCCTTGAGGCGCGGCAAGCGTGATGCTGCTGAGTCGTGCGCCTCCTTCGACAACCCTGACACCTACTTCGCTCTGGCCGCCTCCGGTGACTCCCTGGACTGTGGGCGTCGCTTCGTGTGCGAGGTTCAGGCCGCGCCGGAGCAGAACCTCACTACCGAGGAGCTGCTCATCCGGAATCTGTTTGGGTAAGTATTGTGCTCGGCTTGTTCCACTTGGTTCCAGAGGTACATTATTAGCCTTGAATCCTTGGTCACTTGTTCCCTGGAGACTGGCGGCCAATGGGCGAGTCTCATGTTGTGTTCTGTGTGCTGATTGGGCCGTCTCCTTTCCCCGCCCCCACAGGGAAGGCCTCGCCTCCGCCAACGGCAGCGCCGCCAACTACTACGCCGAGGCGGGCAGCATCGGGTTGGCCGGCGGAGTGGAGGCGTGTGTGGACGCCTTCTCCACCTGCCCCTACGACCGCAACACAATCTTGCAGGCGTACCAGGAGGTGGAGGCAGCACAGTGAGGCTGTGTTGGCCTCAAAGCTTCCCTTGTCCCTTGTCCCTTGTCAAGACTCCGGAGACGCGACGTGATGCTCGTAGACCTCGAGGACTGGTAATGCGGCAGCCGTCACACCCTGGGGACTTCACACCACCTACACATCTATACCTCTATACCTACACCTCTCTATTTCTCTTTACCTCTCTATCTCTACCTCTCTACCTCTTTACCTCTACCTCTCTCTATCTGTGGTCTGAGTTACGTAACACTACACCGTCACGTATGTTCAAGCTGTACTCTTCTATCACCTCTGCAGAATGTCTTGCACAATAAAACGAAGAAAAATACAAATCTGATTATTTTTTTCAAGCCATGGGTGTGATATATCCAGTGTGTGTGTGTGTGTGTGTGTGTGTGTGTGTGTGTGTGTGTGTGTGTGTATGTGTGTGTGTGTGTGTGTGTGTGTGTGTGTGTGTGTGTGTGTGTGTGTGTGTGTGTGTGTGTGTGTGTGTGTGTGTGTAGGTTTGCCCTCCCTCATCCACTAGCGTCTGTGTGTGTACTAAACGTAGCTGAGTCAGACATGTTTCAAGTAGTGATAATTACCTGGGTGTTCCCTAGAGGGGGACATGTTAGCCAACTGGGAGGTGCTGCCAACTAGCGCCAGTCTGTGTACTAAACTTAGCTCAATCAGTCCTGCATATATGAAAGCCCTGGTGGATATAGATGCATTCATTCATTATATGACATTAGTTTATTATTACGTTAGGTCTAACTACCACTACCTATTCCTCCTCCATCTCGCCTCCCCTCCGCCCATCCTCCTCCACCTCCGTCCCGTGTGTTCCCATGAAGAATATTTTTTCTTTTAAATTAAACAATATATAAACACTAATACATACACTGACAACGTTCAAACACACGTGTATTGTATAAGGCGGCACGGCACGGTAAGGGGGTTCGCCAAACTCTCTCTTCCTCCTGATGGTAACGTGCCTCGTGCCTGTTGTAGTGCATCCTTACCTGCCCTTCAGACTTGACCTGCCGGGGCGGGACTGAGGACTGAGGCGACAGTTACTCATACCACGTTGCAATGCCCATCTCCTCCGCCGCGACCTGGGAAATTACGTATAATAGATAGATAGACAAGTTTTCAAAGACTGACTGTTATTTTTAA
>JAXIVD010001408.1:21912-24412 GCA_036785275.1 Cancer borealis | reverse complement strand
TTCCTTTGCCTAATGGGAGTGAGATCCGTACTAAAGCCTCGATGGTTATCTGGGCGAAGAATGAGGAGGAGAAAGTACAGCTCCTTGAGAAAGACTGGAGAGTGTACGATAAGAATCAGATTAACCTTGAATTGAAGGATATGATTCAACGGTGTGATAGCGACCCTCATCCGTCTGACCCTACACACCCTTGTCACTTGTAACACGACCCTAACACCTCTGCTATTCACTCCTGCTACCTGTAATACCCCTGTCACTTGTAACACCCTGCTTCTCACCCCTGCCACCTTTGTATTCAAGTTAATTGTTGTTTATTTTTATAATTATGAATTACAATGTGAATGGTAGAAAATTTTGGAGTTTTATTCATTCCCTTTTATTTCTCCTGTGTTTTTAGTTTTTTTTTTCTTTCGAAAATTAGTTAGTTTATTTTGTGAATGAATAAAGTAAGCAAATGTTTTGTTTTGTTGTTGTTGTTGTTGTTGTTGTTGTTGTTGTCGCAGGATATGAGTATAACAATATTATTAATATTCAATGTTTATTTATTTTGTAAGGACTTCATTACATTACTTCAACAATGATCAATGGATGGATGCACACACACACACACACACACACACACACACACACACACACACACACACACACACACACACACACACACACACACACACACACACACACACACACACACACACACACACACACACACACACACACACACACACACACACACACACACACACACACACACACACACGTTAACTTATTTGCTAAATCAACAAATGATAAAAACTAAGGTTATTTTCACCAATGTTGTCAATAATTTCACTCATTGTAGGAAGTGAGTGTTCGTTACTATTCTATTTAGTTAGGTTAGGTTACTATTCTATTTCGTGGCATTGAAAGCAGTCATGATGGTGGTTCGGTCGAAGGGACACTGATCAAACACTTGTCCACACTCTGCCGGGTCCTCAGCCCGGGAACCCACTAGCGCTGCGTACTGGAAGCCTGCCTTGGCGTTCTTCATCTGGGAGAAGGTGACGGGCTTAACCTGACGCCTGCGGGAGGAACCATTGCTTAGAGGACTCACCCAGACTCAAACTTACTCAAACTCACACAGACATACCCATACTTATTCAGACTTACTCAGACATAGCCAAATTCACACGAACTCACCACACACACCACAGTTACTCACCCAAACAAGCTGAGAATGAGCATCTCGTCCTTGGTGAGTGCCTCGTCTGGTGTCGCCTCCAGTTCACACACCAGACGGAGGCCGCAACCAGCCTGGTCAGCGTTAGCAGCCAATTCCAGGAAGAGTTCAGGCCTGGAAACTGGCAGGCAAATGTTGGATGCATCACGCTTGAAACGGTGTCCAGATCCAGACAGAACCACGCCGCCTAACACCAGCGCACCCACGACTAACGCCCGCAGCGCCTAGAGTGGCTACGGCAGCGCCTCCGCCCGTAGACCCCAATGCTATTCCAATGGTGCTACTGGTGGCGGCGGTACCAGTCTCCAGCAGCAAGAAGGGGTGAGCCAGCGGGAGTAGAACCACCGCGGCGAGAAGGGCGACGATGCACAGTTTCATGTTGAAGTGGTGATGATGTTTCGGGTTATAACAAGACAAGGCAATCTTAAGGAGCTGTACTGTAAGGACCTGTCAGGGTTGTAGTGCAGCGGACACTCGTGCTGCAGTACTCGAAGAGGCGGGTTTTATGGCTTCCACAAACGAGAGAGGGACGGGATGGGCTACGAGCGAGGACGACAGACATTGAGTAAAGTTTAACCACGGCAGACCACAGACCGCTACAGCCTTTACCATAGAGGGGAAGGCAGACGGGACGCTGTTGCTACGACCGAGGTGCCTAAGCTGTCCTAGACGGGGAAAGGAAAGTGAAAGGAAAGCAAAACATAAGAAGATAAGAAGCGCAGAGTATGGAAGGGGAAGGAGAGCGTGTGTGTCTTGATGGGACGGAACGAAGAAATCTCTCTCTCTCTCTCTCATACTTTTCCTTTCCCAATCACATAATGTTAAGTAACGCGCCAGACCGCCGCCAAACCTTCTTTAACGGTGTTGCACTAAAGTTAATTAATAGTGTATGAGGAAAGGAAAGGTTGAGGTTAGAGGCACTGTTGGTAAGTATACGTACGTGTGTGTTAAGTTATTGTTATTGTTGTTGTTGTTGTTGTTGTTGTTGTTGTTGTTGTTGTTGTTGTTGTTGTTGTTGTTGTTGTTGTTGTTGTTGTTGTTGTTATTGTTGTTGTTGTTATTCTTGTTATATAGTTAATGCTAATAGTAGCGCAGTGATAGGCGTGAAAATAAGTCATAATAATCATAAATCTTCACACATTATTTCTTTGGGTAATAAATTCTAGTGAGATTATTATTTTCCTTTATTTTTTTTTCTTCTGAAGATTTTTTTTGGTGTAAATTTGGCGGTAACTAATTTATATATAATAGTTTGAAGTGATACACACGAAAGTTACAAAC
>JAXIVD010001408.1:17500-21712 GCA_036785275.1 Cancer borealis | reverse complement strand
CTACTACTCTACTACTACTACTACTACTACTACTATACTACTACTACTACAATCACGTCACGTGACAGTCATTAACCAAGATTAGCTCCAATTTTCCAGCATAAATTTTATACAAGTAAATACAGATTACTCCAAGGCACTTCTTTCCTAACTTCCTTTACCAAGGCACAGCGACAAACATAATTGGAGAGGTGTTCGCCATGGACCCATCAGTGGTAGCACACGCCTCGCCTTATGCGACCTGGAAGTGATCAGCATCGGCAGCAAGATACAAACGGAGAGCGGGGCAGCCCTCACAGCTGATCTCGTCACTATCACTTTCACGAAAGCCAGTGACTTCGATTCAATAGTGAGTACAGCACCTCACGTTTTCGGTGGAAATTACGTTAGGAAAATTGATCTTTTCTTGGCAATGGGAACAGGAAGAGATTAGGACCAAAACATTTTTCCTTCTTTGTGACGCCTCTACACCAATGCTCACCATTACAACAACAACAACAAGAATAACATAAATGACAAACTTTTCTTCCTTCTCCCCTTCTCTTTCCTACTACCACCACTACCACCATCACCACTCTTACTACAATAAGAAACAAAACATCAACAGCATTATAACAACAAGAGTTTATCGATACAACTACTACAACTATGTATCTATCTATCAATTAATCAATTCAATCACCAATCACCAATCAGTCAATCAATTTCCGACACAGATCAACCGAGCTTACATCAGTACCGGCCCTATCATCAACACGGACACGTACACTGAAGGCGCAACAGATTTCACCGACAGCACCATCGAATTGAAGTTCTCAAGCCACGCTCATCATCAACCCTCTCTACACCAACGATACTGCCCACTCACTCCGTCGGAGTGTCGATCAGTGACTACCTCTACGTGGTGACAGACAAGTTGAGCTACAGCATGACTGAGGTGAGAGAGAGAGAGAGAGAGAGAGAGAGAGAGAGAGAGAGAGAGAGGAGAGAGAGAGAGAGAGAGATAGAGAGAGAGGAGAGAGAGGAGAGAGAGAGAGCGAGAGCGAGAGCGAGGAGCGAGAGCGAGAGAGAGAGAGAGAGAGAGAGAGGAGAGAGAGAGGAGAGAGGGAGAGAGAGGGAGAGAGGAAGAGAGAGAGAGAGAGAGGAGAGAGAGAGGAGAGAGATGAGAGAGAGAGAGAGAGAGAGAGAGAGAGAGAGAGAGAGAGAGAGAGAGAGAGAAAGAAAAAAAAAAACCTCCCTTGTTTCTCTCTTCTAGGAAATTATGTCCCACAAATAAGCCTGGATGCTCCCCCACCTCGATAGTTCAGACGAGGTTTTGTCCTCCATCGTGCTCAACACCTCCATCACCAACCCTACCACTGACCTCCTCTCCTGCAAGTGTCCATCCCAGGCATGACGAGCTACGTGAGCTAATTCTTGAATTTTTTTTTCGGAGTACATAAGAGTCTATTACTGTTTTTTGACGTGAAGATAAGTGTTGAATTGCATATTTACATAGTACATAGTATATATTACAGGTACTAATAGTTTACATTTACTATATTGATATATTAAAAATGACCACATATAACATTCATTATTCATCACTGGCAAAAAGAGAGTGGAAACATGGAAAGATTTTTCGTTTCTGGTCTTTCCCTACTGTGGTTCCTCTTTTCACAGGACAGCTTCAGTATCCCAATATTGGCGTCTTCATATGGCCGCCACTATGCCTGCTCGGGTCCCGCGAAGATCACTTACTATCACGTCTCCGTTACAAACCTCACCAATTACAGGCAGAATACTCCATCAGCCTGCTCGACCAAAAACGTTGAATTACCGTAGGTAGAGAAGGCCGAGAGGAAAAGGTTTGATGGAAGGAAAGGGAGACATTGTGCCAGGCTAGAAGGCGAGCAGTGAGAGAGAGACAGGTTGAATGAAGGATATGCAATGAATCAGAGCCTCACAGAATCATAAAAAGATGAGACTAAATATTTTCCCTTAAGTTTCCAGGACACTCCTTGAACAACATGATGCTTCAAAGAGTGTGATGTTTGCAGCGACGTGCAAACATCGTGTACATGGCAAAAAGACTACGCCGTGAGATAGTGAATCCAAGTGGAAATCACATATAAGATTATTGACATCACCAGCCAAAATCTCAAAGATGTTTACCTCTCCCAAGGGGATTTTAGTTGGGTTAAGAAATTTACATAAGGTTACATAAATCATATCCAGTAGCTTATTTGGCTACATAAGGTCAGGTTATGTAATTGTATGCTCTAAGTTGGGTTGAGATTACTCACTGGCACTGGTACTGTCACTGGGAAGTTAAAGCCCTACAGAGGGAGTTAGATCATTGTAATATCTTGGCTCAGGTTTCATTATCTAAACGGGAATAAAAAAAAAACACTATCTCAAACCTTGATAGAGGTCTTTTGAGCTAAATATCGATGAAATGACTTGAGAGAGAGAGAGAGGAGAGAAGAGAGAGGAGAGAGAGAGAGAAGAGAGAGAGAGAGAGAGAGAGAGAGCGAGAGCGAGAAGAGAGAGAGAGAGAGAGAGAGAGTGAGTGAGTGAGTGAGTGGAGTTGTGTGTGTGTGTGTGTGTGTGTGTGTGTGTGTGTTGTGTGTGTGTGTGTGTGTGTGTGTGTGTGTGTGTGCGAGTGCGTGTGATAGAGGAGAGAGAGAGAGAGAGAGAGAGAGAGTAGAGAGAGAGAGAGAGAGAGAGAGAGAGAGAGAGACGAGAGAGAGAGGAGAGAGAGAGAGGAGAGAGAGAGAGAGAGAGAGTGTGTGTGTGTGTGTGTGGTGTGTGTGTGTGTGTGTGTGTGTGTGTGTGTGTGTGTGTGTGTGTGTGTGTGTGGTGTGTGTGTGTGTGTGTGTGTGTGTGTGTCTGTGTGTGTGCGTGTGCGTGTGCGTGTGCGTGTGCGTGCGTGTGTGTGTGTGGTGTGTGTGTGTCGAATTAATCATATATAGAGTGTAGATACAGCTACAGGATGTGATTGATGGTAAGGGTGGTTAATGCAAGAGTGACAATGAAAACTCTTCTTTTTCCTCGGCAGCGTTTAGCAACACCGACTACCATGGCCAATGCGGACTTCCTAATTCAATTCTACTCTCAATGTATTCGCTTTAAACGCCGAGGTGGACAGCTCGGTGACAGTAAATGTGGGCCTCGTCCTTGGAGCGTAACAGTGCACACAGATACGGTTACCCTCAGTGTCACAGCAGGAGCCATACCACCAGTGACGTCCGGTTTCAGCTAGTTGGAGCTCAGTAAGTCTAGGAGTGGGAAAGAACACTTGCTCACACCAATCTGTCTTTGACTCTGTGTCTGTCCTCTGCTACTCTGTTTTCTGTCATGTGTTTCAATTTACTTTTCTGTTTGTCTGTTTCTTCTTATGTCAAGATTTTTTTTCTCTCTCTCATTTTGCTTATTAAAATCTGGGTTACTAGAGTACATAGCTTCTAATGTAGCTTTCCGTGAAGAAGGACGTAGGTAGTGATCACTCTACAAGAAACTGTGTGTTAGTGAAACAGTTTGGCGACTAGTTGTAAGATGAACTACTCTACACATGGTTAGTGTTAGAGTGCTCCACCGATTACTAGTCATTCTGGCAGAGGGTCAGATGGCACACAGTCCTTCCTCCCTGCTGTCCATCCTCTCCTCAAGAACTAGTTTAACAAAGAGACAGACACGTAAGAAATCTGAGGAAGATTAAAATCGGTACAACAGATGTGAAGTTGTCGATATGTATCCTATTTTAAATTATTTTCGTATCAAACAGTTTCAAAGGCAAACAGGCTTATTGTCTGAAAGTGCACAGCTGAATTTATGACCTCAAATCCTTGCATTTCTCGGCGTCTACCATCAGTTTACATTGTCATTAAATGGGTTCAGGGAAAAGTTAGCCTAATATTCCAAATTTTACAGGCTTAGGTCTATCAAAGCTCGACATCCTTCATGCACAACAACTGGACCAAAGTGTTCTTACGGTCTTTACGCGCCAAGGCTTTTGTAGGGCAGCATTAGGCTCAGTAATTGAGCAGCAATTTTGGGGTAACTGAGAGCCTTCTTCACAGATGTTTTAAAGTCCGAATTGCAGCTCCCCCCCCCCCCCCCCACACTTTCATACATAAGTGCCTCCACGTGTTGCAGCTCACCGCAGTCACTCCAACCGCTGTGGAGGTCGGCCAGGCAGTCACCTGGGCCGCCACCATGACGCTGACTAGT